>RAOR01000610.1:0-12831 GCA_009805435.1 Neurospora sp. FGSC 26625
CTGCAGTCTGATTGGCCAAGTCCTCCCAGCCTCGCGCGGCTGGGACACTACTTAAGGCCAGTCCTCTGCGCACAGCTTACGACTGTTCCCTTTCTCCTTCGTGCAATTACGCATATCTACATCTACACTCTACTCTTTGCCCGTGATATTGGGCTATCAACGGTTGCCAACTGTCGATCAGGCTCATGCCGATATACAGTTGTTGGTGATACGCGACAGGTTTAGGCAAGAAAGTGCAGGGTAGGCAAGCAAGTATAAAAGTGCAGAAATTCGCGCTCAAGAAGCCCGGATCCTTGAACTTGACGCTGAACGAATGCAGTTGCGACTCGACTTCCTCCAGGAGCAACTGGAACTCACGGAAAGAATGCGTCAAGAGGTCGCCGTCTTGCTAGAGCTTTCTGCAAGCRTGGTCGAAATTGATCAAGAAARCATCGACGACTTTCACAGGCAAGACAAGGAACTAGAGGAGCTAGARGAGAGCGACACTAGATGGGAGGCGAGTTATATGGAGTCATGTCGCGGACTATCAACATGAAGCACCGGCGTTGATGAGATGGACATCGCGAAGCGCTGTAGAGCTAGAGGTAGTCAGATAAAAACCGGACGGAGAAAAGAAGGGAAGATTGCCGACTCAACAACCGCCTACATTGCAACAATCGTGTTGTGGACAAAATGTCTTCTTCCGACGCCGCTATCGACATTCAACAGAGCCTCGTCCAAGACGACCAGCCTGTCGACAATGTCGACTCCGTGCTAATGTATGTACGCCCTTTTCCGCCTTTGCGATTATGTCATCGATGAGGTATTCTCCCATGCTGACACAGGATACAAGTAGCAGGATCACCACCTCGGACCCGAACACACCGGGCACTTTACCGAGCACCCCGATCCGTGCAGCACTCTCCTCCAGTCCGCCAATTACGCCCGAGTCCGACTTCAAGTACTCGACCAATCCATGGACCAATCGTGCCCTGGTCTCCTCGCCAATCTCCACCACTCCCAGGCGGCCCTACGGCCCTTTCAATCCCACCCCAGCCGCCTCACCCAACTCAGCCCTCTCAACTCCTGTCCCATCTCCTCTTCCAGCGTCCCAGTCGTCCTGGGTCCCCCTAGTGATGCCCTGGGACAGGTCCGACGTGAACAACCGTTGGCTGCGGCCCGGGTGGACTCCTGCTCCTGTATTTGGCCCGCCGACACCCCCTGGGATGACACCATCGGAGGAGGAGTTGGATTTCGAAAATGACCGTACCCGGAGAATTTGGCAGGGCCGCGATCAGAGATGAGCAGGAGTGCCATCTCTGGCAGCACCATGTGTTGATACGGCGAACGAGACGAGAGGAGGGGCTGGCTCGAATAGAGCGAAATGAGCGGCAAATACGAGAGCTGCTGGCTGCGCAGGAACGATTTCTCAACGCTCCTAGTTCAGCGCCCGCGTCGACCCCGGCSCCAGCTCCGGTTGCTTCTATACCTACTACTCCAGCCTGTCTCCGTAACAAGAAATCCACGCTCTCACGGGAAATGAAGTCGCTTGCCCAGCTCGGCGGCGCTAGAAATACCACCTCTCTTGGGAAGAGGAGGCGCGATGCCTACGAGACGAACGAAGAGGATGCCGAAGTGGAGGATCAGAGATCTGAGACAACAGTCAGGACTCCACCGATGAGAGGAAACACCGTTCCTGGAGTGTGGGCCGGACGACTGCGTCCACGGGCTGTCAAGAAAGAAGAGGAGAAGCGTGGAAATGGAGGACCGAAACAAAGCAAAAGTGGTGGCCGTCGGAAAAGGCAGGACAGGAAGTAGGACGACTGAAGTTGTGCTGGAGAGGCTTGGCTACCTGATAGCATTTGGGCTGGGAGATTTATTTGAAGTTCTGTCAGATTTGGTTTCTCAGGGAGACTGTCACATAGACATCGCCAACAGTCCAGGGTCAGGGTTGCAAGGCCTAGCAGAGCCTCGACGCTTGGCATCAGCCTCGAGATGTCCGGAGACCTCCGGCCGCAACACTCACCTCGGCCGGACTCTTGGCCACCGGCATTGCTTACCCAAGCTCCTCTCGGCGCCACCAGGCTAGCGAGCCAACCATCGAACTGCCGACGACGCTAATAAGCGAGATGAGGCAGTCCCCAGTCATCACAGAAGCGATCACAGTCAACAGGACGACCGGACGAAGGCCGGCGCCAAAAGGAAGATGGAGAATGGATGAAGGCATTCAGGAAGTTCCACATGTATGATAGATGCCTTGAAGCCTCAGATGACAAGGCTTGATACGTACYTSARGTACGTATCGATTCTCTTTGGCATAAGAAGGTCTTAAAGCCCAATCTTCTCCTAGAGGTTGAWAGGATCAACAAGGCCTTCGAGACCAAAGATTATTAGCTGAATTGAACTACTGTTCCGAGCCCAGATCACTGCCCTTGTCACAGAGACGGAACGACGGGAAAGGAATGACAGAGAAGGACCTCATACAGCGAGGTTATTTGCTTACCTGGATCAATGAGTGCCCCTGTTTTGAGCAGAAACCTCCATGCTTCTGTTCTCCGGGGACCGTCTTTTTGTATTGAAATGAACATGAAGTTACCTCAAGAATATCTGTGTCATTGATCCAGCAAGGAGTACCTGCCAGCAGGTGTGTTACACACGGCAAGCATTAACTTCTGGCTTCGTCTGCGGCTATCCCTCGTTGGCTGGTATCGCTGCGCTCAACGTCCGAAACAGGGAATTTTGGCGACATCCGAGTATGACGTATACCCTCCATTACGGGCATTTTGCATCAAGATTCGACACCTGCTCGCCTCTCCCAAGCTGCTGGAAGTTACCAAGAAAGCTTGTTTTGTATGACCAAATGATGGTGTGGTGAGGATGAAACAGATATTATCAACCTTGCCCCAAGTTCATGACTCGTGAGTGCAATAGGAACATTTTACCTCCGCCAACACGCAACTGCCCCAACATCACCAACATCAATCACCATACCTGGGCATCCAAGGAAACAACGAACCATCCCGTTCTTCAAGACAAGAACAATTCCAACCAAAAGATGTCCACCGAACATCAAGAGCAAAGCCAAAACACCAAGGACCAAAAAGCAACCTGGTCCGAATGGGCTAAAACCCAGTACAACACCCAATATGAGTCCTGGGTCCCTTGGCTAGAAGACCTCTACCTCCGCTATTTCACCAAGGACAACAAAGCGAGTTATGCCACCAAGGGTGAGTCCAATACCTACCCATTCCCCTCTTGTCTCCATCCATAAGCCGTCTCTTCCCGTCCCTTCTCCCCTTCTCCCCTTCTCCCCTTCTCCCCTTCTCCCCTTCTCCTCCAGCTTCCCCAAAAGCAACCCAAACTAACAACCCCCCTCGAACATGCAGACACCCTCTCCAAAACAAAAGTCACAAACATGGAACAAGTAGACACCCTCCAAGACGGCGTGCATAACCTTGTCGCTGGACAAGTCGGGCAGGGAGGACTAGGACAGCCGGTTGGGGATCTGTTGTCGAAGGAGGGAGTGAATAGGATGGAGAGAAAGGGGAARGATGAGAGGGGTGGGTATTTGCCTGATGTGAGGAATGTGGGAGGGTTGTTGGGGAGGAAGTGAGGGCGCTGGAAGCTATGGTGGATGGGGAGTTTAGGTTGGAGGACACGTCTACCTTGTAGGTTTTGCCTGATGAATCTTTGTAAGATAGGATCTCAGAAGACTGTAGTTATACCCAGACAGCGCGAATACATCTAGTCTCATTCCAGGACAATTGTACCTCTAGGCTGAGTAGGGTGGCTAGGTCGGGTAGGCTGAATACCTTAGGTTCGAAAGAAGATTGAAAATAGTTGAAGCCTGTACACTGTGTGTTGCGAGGACAGCTTAGGTCTACACCACCACGCATGAGTACAGGTTTCAACCATTTTCGAACCTTCTCACGAACCTACCCAGCCTACAGCTCGACCTACCCAGCCCACCCATGACCCCCATCCGCTTACACCACCCATCCCTTCCACCTACAACCACTTCCCCAACTCCCCCTCCGTCCACTCCCAAACCCTCCCACCCAAAACCTCATCCCTCCCCGCCGCGCTCATCTCCCCCTCGGGCACCCTCCTCCCAACAGGATCATACAACCCCCCACTCTCCAACTCCTTTTCTTCCACCGTCGCAGCCCAAACACTATTCTCCGCCCCCCTTTCCACCGTCACCAACCCCCTTTGCCCCGGAATCAACCCACACCCCAACCTGGTAACCCAGTACTCAACAAAGCCAAAGTTCTTAACCATATCACTCTCCACAAACCCCGGCGTGACTGTCACGCTCGTGATATCCGGGTACCGCTTGGCAAGCTCGGTAGTGTATAAGGCAATGGCTAGTTTGGTCTCCATATACCGCCGCCACTTTTCCAATCCAAACCAGTCATCTTTGTCCTTGGCCAGGCCGTCCCCGGACACGCGCTCGAGGGAAAGGCTGGTGGCGAGGCGGGAGCTGTAGGAGCCTAGGTTGATGATCCTCGCTTGGGTGGAGTTGCGCAAGAGGGGAAGGAGTTTCCGGATAAGCAAAGCGTGACCGAGGAAGTTGGTGGCGAATTGGATCTCGTAGCCATCTTCTGATACGCCCAATGGCGCAGCGGCGATGCCGGCGTTGCAAATCAGTATATCAATCTTCTCTTCTGTCTCCAATAGCTTGTTGGCGGTGGCGGAGACGGAAGACAAGGAGGCGTTGTCGGTGGGGAGGAAGGTGATGTCTGTGCAGGTTTTGGTGGTCGCGCCGGCGGGTTGCGAATCAGCTTCTGAGCGGATTTTGGAGATGAATGTATCGGCGGCGGCGGAAGAAGAGGGGCGGCCGGTTATGTAGATCTTGCGGGGACTGAGACGGGCGAGGGCGAGGGCGGTGGCGGCGCCGACGCCGCGGGTGCCGCCTGTGATGAGGATGGTTTTGCCGGTGAGGGTGGTCATTGTGGGGAGGGGATGGAGGGATTGATCGTGATTTGGGGACTGGACGTTGAGGTATGTCGGGATGGGAAGTTGCGTCCTTTTTATGTCCGGGTCTTTGGGAGTGCAAGCATCTCGCATAACGCCGAATTATTAATTAAAGATGTCGTCGTAACATTGGGACTGTCGATGTGCGGCACAGCCCCAAAAAGACAGCGGCTAGACTGGATGACACCCTTCTGAATACGTGATCCTACATCGGTGTTGCGCCTATTGGACGAATGCCCCGCGCTGCTGCCTGCCGACCCTGGAGATAGCGACGGGAACATCATCACCTCTGTCGTCGCCAACCTCGTCCAGGACAAAAAAGCCGAGACCTTTTACAAGCTAACACTGGTTTGTTTGTTACCTAGCTCGGTACTCTTAGTTATACTAGACGACATCTATCCCGAATTGTCCCAAATCTCACAAAGATGAAATGAATGGCTAGGTACGGATCGGAAACGCATTAACAAAATTCAATCTAGCATATACAAGGTAAGATCACACTTTGGTTGTAGAACGAAACGGATCAATTAGATAGGTATATAAACGCCTTGGAAAGTTGACCAGAGGTCTCGAGCTAACAAACAAACCAGTCTTGTACCCGACTGTATGCCAAATCTTTAGTAAGTATTTGGTAAAAAAGGTCTCAGCTTTTCTGTCCCGGGCGAGCCAACCTCAGGACAGGGTTAGGGTTGTCACATCAATCACCAACTTTCACAAGACACTCAGGAATAACAAGTTATTAGCGACACTGACATATTAACAGAACCCCGAGCATTATATCCAGCCCTTCATATTCCCCATTAGAGCCATTAGAAACCAACTCCCACCACCCACCCCATCCTCCTCTACCATCCACCAAACCCATCCCTCCCCCGTTCTCCCCCTCACCCTCAAATCACAACCCAGCATCATCCTGCTTCCACGTACTCCCCGGATACCAACTCGCCCAATTCCCACAATTATCCTCCACCGTCCCCAAACTCCCCCCACCCCCATCCCTCAAAGCATCCAACCTCTCCAACACCTGCACCCCCAGCCCCTGACTAACATGCCAGCCCACATGACAATGAAACAGCCACACTCCCGGGTTATTCGTCCTCCAGGCCACCAGCAACCATCCCCAAGCCGGTAGCATGGTGGTATCCCTCCTCGGGGGATTATTCCCCTTTAGGGTAGACTTATCCGTGTTGGGATTGTACTCCCTAATCTGCGTTTCTGCCAGCGGGTTGGCGAGGGGCGGGGAACTACCGAGGATCATGACGTCGTGGCCGTGTAGATGGATAGGATGCGGGATGGACGAGTTATTTTGCAAAAGAAAATAAGTGAGGGTGTTGGACCCGGGGATCTGGATCAGGTTGCGAGAGCGCGGGACAGAGGAGAGGGTGTTGTTTGCTACGTAGCGGAGGGTGGGTTCCTGCCAGTTGACGCGCAGGGGGGAGTTGTTGACGGGCCAGAAGACGCGGGCTTGGGTGTTGTCTACCGTCAAATCGACGTTCAAAGTGTGGGAGGTGGTGGGGGCGAAGGAGTTGACGTCTGCGGAGCGGGAGACGATGGGCGAGTAATCGCGCTCGGGCGCGGCGCAGCGGGAGTCGGGAGGAGCAGTGCCGCGTTGGGTGGGCAGGGAGGTGGAGGAGGCGCCGGAGTAGGAGAAGATGGCGGCTGGGTACGGGTTGTCGGATTGGCCGCAGGGTAGGGCCGAGAAGGTCACGTTGAACCAGTAGTTGGCGGTCGGTTGGTTGGCGTTGATGATGACGTCGTAGCGCTGGCCGATGCCGAGGAAGAGATGGTCGCGGGTGATGGGCTTGATGGGGACCATGTCTGTGGCGACGACTTGGAAGGTGTGTCCGACTAGGCTGACGGTGAAGGCATTCTGGAGGGAGGTGTTGATCAGGCGTAGAAGGTGTTTCTTCCCCTTCGTGAGAGTCTTGCGGGTGTAGGAACCGCCGGAGCCGTCGGGGTTGATGTTGCGGCCGTTGAAGAGGACGTTGTCGCTGGCGGGAGGGGAGCCGGGGAAGTTAGGGATGAATGGGTTACTGGGGTTGTTGACTCGATAAGCGATTTCAAAGACCGAACCGTAGTACCAGTCTGAGAGAACTAGTGGTCCAAGATCGGTGTCGTAGTCGGCGGATGCGGGACCCTTGATGACGATGGGTCCGAGRACACCRTTTCCGTACTGCAGYGGGAAGTGAGAGTGRTACCTGGTCTGTTAGCGGACGTTGATATGCCYTTGGAGAGGAGGCATACCATGCTGTGCCGTATTGGTTGGCGAGGAATGTGTAGGTCTTTCTGCTTCCAGGAGGGATGGGGCATTCGGTGACCCCGTTGACTCCGTCTTGGGTGTTGGCGTTCAGCATGCGGAGGCCATGATAGTGAATCGACGTGCTGGCTTGTGTTAGATCGTTGTCTGCCCAGGAGTATGGAAGAGCCCTACCCGTTTGATCTCATATTGTTGATAACGGTAATCTGGAGTCTGTCGCCCCAGTCTAGACAATGTCAGCAGTTGTGATGTTGGAGGGTAAAGGGATGCACTCACTTGCGTTGATGGTTGGACCTTTGACAAGTTGATTGTAAGCACGATTGCCTCTATCATTTGCCGTCTGGCGTCTTCCACATACCTGGGAACTGGCCTGACTGCTGTTAGCTCAATGTTCTACATGCGATTCGAACCCTCGACTTACCATTGACAAGCATTGCACTGTACTTCAGCCGCCCATCGCCTCCTCTCCAAGTGCTTTGTTCCGTCAAGGTCAAGGTGTACTAAGCTTGTCAGTCATGCCAGATTTTCCGTCATGTTGGACTCGGGCTTACTTGTCTGGTGACACCGGTTTCGGGCACATGTGCTTCATAGTCTGTGTTGATGTCGAAGGAGCTTGTCCAGCACTGTCTGTTAGATGCGGTATTGCATGATTGCCGGGTTTCCAGAACGTGTGGTTGGGGCTCTGCTAAGGGGCTACCATGGGTAAGACCACTCAGGAGCAGACTCCATAGAAGTCCGCTAAGGGGTTTGAACATGGTGCTAAAGAGATCTCGACTTGGCACAGTAAGGTGTTGAACAAAGACCTAGGACAGGACAGTTGGGCTACCGAGCTTGACGACCACTTCTAACCTTTTCCTTTCGAGGGGGTTGACATCATATATCAATCTGTGTACCGGCTTGAGGATGGAAAAGTGATTTCACGATGCAACTCACGGCTCAGTGCATTCATGGTGTCACAACAAAACCATGTGGCGGTCAGTGACACTGGCCACTTTCACGGCATGGACTCAGTAGGAAGCCAAGATGTTATCATGATGTTCTCTTGTTGGCGTTGACTCCGCTGTCTGCTGTCGAATAATCCTCCCTTTTTAGGATCCAAGCAATATCCGATCCATGAAGACCTGGTCCAGACTAGTTCGACGGCTGATGGCCAAGTATGCTCAATATAGGAAGCCGGCCCATGATCGGCTTGTCAAGAAGACCGTCGGAAGTCCCACTGAGGCTACTCGTGAACGGATTCTAGACGGTAAAGTTGAACGGGGAAATCCAGGAAATTGAGGCATGCATGATTGGTCAATGGGACGTCTGAACAACAGTCTCAGATTCGCGACAACAGTGGGCATGCTACCGGACTTGGCAGGTAAACACCAACGGTCCATCGTACAACTGGATAGTACTTAATGTTGCGTAGCCATCAGTGCATCTTGGCCCGGTGTTGTTCAAATGAACTGGCGAACCACGTCCGCAACTCCCGACGAGTCCCGAGTTTGGGAGCTTAGTTCCTGCAGCTCGAGCTTGGGCCAACGCTTGTATGGCGAGCCGCATGAGGAATTGCGGCAGTGACTGGCCGGTCGGGACAGCCAAGGTATGCACACGTCCTGAGTGATATTGGACCGGCGAGGCTCCTTACGCTCTGCTGTCAGACAAGGCAACATGTGGAAGAGTTTGTTTTCTATCTGGAGGGTAGTCAAAGTCAAAAAGAGATGCTCAGCTAGTCACTGGACTGCAGAAGGGGGTTGTGCCTTGGTGGGACGGGTTGCTGTTGCAACTCCCTGTCAACTACCTGTGATAGTCAACTGCGATGACAGCAATACGAGGCCTGGAAAGTTGATACGACATGGCATGTGCCACAGCCTTTACGTCTGGCGATCCTAATCTCCCTGTCTCCTCGTTGTGCTCTGTGTTATCGACCGAGTATGGAAGTCCGAGGGTCGCAAAAGTGGTTGCAGAACCAAGCATTTCGGGACATATCGTGGAGTTACGAGACGTGTCTTGTGGCTGATGGAGGCTGCTGTCTGAAACGTTGGGGACTGGGGTCGATCAATTTGGTTACACACTCCCTCTTCGTCGGGGAAAGCCTTGATGGATGGCTAGGAGGTTGACTTTTAGTTGATTGCAGTGTAAGCGTCTTGAAGCGAAGCGTGTCTCGAACAGTCGGGGGATTCGGGCTTGACTTTGCTAGCACAACAAAGGGTCTGAGACTTGGCTGTCGTGCGACAGAAGCGGGGGAATTCGCCTGGAATGTCTTGCATACGATGTTTCCACGCTCCCACCAAGCCGTGGCGGTATTAAGCTTGCCTTACACCGGAAGCACATGTCCGTCTTTCCTTGCTTGGTGTCGGGAATGGGTCGTTGTTCGAGGCAATTCGGACCTAGCCAAGGCGCGGCAATGGTCCTTCGTATACAGGGGATACTGCGTACATGGGGCAGTCGTGTCGTCGTGTCGTGCTCCTTATGTCGCAGTGCCCTTGACTCGCTGACGTCCTCTCGGTCGCGGATAGGGGCATTGTGTGCGATGGGTTTGACTGGGATTCAGGTCTGGTCAGCATTACCTCTAGAAAGATGGAAGAGATCAAATACGACCGACCGTGATTCCGTCGTCTTCAAGCGCCCGAAGCGACTATCATCAATGGGGACAAAAGATGGCGGTAACTGGAAGTCCTCCGGTTCGGGTGCAATAGACTGAAGAGAAGCTGGAGAAGGTCATTTCCCTAGAGGTGGAAGGAGGGGGATGGCCGGTTGGGAAAGATGGAAGGAGTGGGCGGCGGCGACATTCATGCGTGCGGTCACAGGTGCCGTCACCTGACAAGCCACGGGGGACGTCAATCATCAACTGCTTGTCATCTGTTCAACCTCAGAGACGACATTGGGTTTCCTGGTCATTTTCTTCTTTCCAGTACTAGCCTTTCTTGATGTCTTAGGTCCTAGGTAGGGTATTCCTTCAACTCCTTCCGCAAACAACTGATCAACTGATGGCTAACATGCTCCCAGTCGTTGGCCTCAAAAACCAGAGTGGGATGGGACGGAGATTCGGAGAAGCACAACTCGGCGTTGAGTACGCCGAGAGTATCCGGGGATCAGTTCCCTACTCAAGCCGCTTCCCTAACCATCACCACGAATACGGGACACTCCGACATATTCGCCAAGATTACCCTACCCAGTGTCATCGAAGCACGGCTGTCATGCTGACACGGCACTTAAACCCACGTGGCTTGCCAAACCACCTCAGCAGGCTCAGCCGCTCCCGGGTTCGGAGCTATCAAGCGAATATTGGTTAGCAGCAGCCAGTCTTAAAGCTCGCCATGCCCCAAACATAGCAGTTAAATTATCGTGTCTGCAAGCCATCTTCCTGCTTTCACATCGTGTTTGAGCCTCGACACCGAAATAGGACCATGAGACGGCTCAATGTCCATCCGCTGACGGTGCGGTATTGCTTCTTCAAGGACGGGGTTTGAAGCGTCAAGAAGGATATAAAGACGCCGGAAGATGCTGTAAGGTTGTGGGAAGTTCCGACTATCACTGACATCGCCAGCTCTCGTATCAAGACATCAGCGAGAAAGAGACCATGAAAGCTCTGCTGCAACTCTCCTTGTTCCTGGCCCAGGGACTCCTCGTCCTTGGGACCACCACAACCGGAGGTCCTCCCAAGTGCAATGCCGACAAGTAAGTGCGTCTTCCTTCCAAATATTCTCTCTGACTAACTCAAGTATCCAGCTGCTACCGCGCCCTGTTTCCATGCCCTTCTCCATCCGCCGTCTCCGTGGCCTCCGCCTTCTGCGCAACCATAACCGCCTCCGGCACCACCGCAACCAACTATCCGACCCGAGCCACCAATGCCTGCGGTCTTACTCCCGACCGCTACATCTCCGCTTGCAAATGCGGCCCGACCTGCTCTTACACCACTACCACCGCTACCGCAACCGCCTGTCCCTCCGCTACCCCCTCCAACGGTGGCCTAATTTACGGTGACTTCGAATGCCCGTCCCCTTCTCCCCCGTGGACCGTCCAAATCCTCGATCCCTCCTTCTCCCTCTCCACCACCACGAGCAACAGCTTCACCGGTAACCGCTCCCTCCGCGCCTCTCTCACCGGCCCATCCACTTGCTCGGGCGTGTGCACCAACGCGCGCATTATCAGTCCTCCATTACCCATTACCCCAAACACCGATTACAAAATCACCCTCGCGACATTCTTCCCCAACAACACCAACGGCGGCACCGGCTCAACTGGCTTCATCGGCGTCCAGGTCAACGGGCGCGCAGGCCTAACCATCGACGCAAACGACAACCCGGGTCGCGAAAGATGGCGCTTCACGCAATCCCCCTGGCGTTCTCTCTCCACCGAGACCACAGCCGAGATAAGAATCGAGTGGATCGGCCCTCCCTCTTTCCTCGACACCGTCACTTTTGCCCCCGTCTCGGCCTATTCCGGGTCAACCCCTCCACCTCTTGGCATCCTTCCCGGCGGCGAGTTCGAGAACGGTTTAGGTTCCTCCTGGACGCAACAAGTTCCCGACCCCGGTGCCACCGCCGGCGTCGTCACCTTGCCCATCCCCGGCCAAGTCAACCCCGACTACCGCTTCGGCTCGCACGCCTGGCGCGTTGTCTCTCCCCAGAAGCCAAACCCTGCGAACCAGGAATCCCTCGTCTCTGCCCGCCTCATTTCCCCAACTGTTCCAGTCATCCCCGGACGAAAGTACTTGATCAGCTTCTCCACGTACTTCGATGCGTTCGGGATTGGCTTCGTGGGGCTTATGGTTAATAACCAGCCGATCTATACGAGGGATCCGGGCGATCAGGGGCAGGGAGGAATCGGTTGGTGGGGACCGAATACGGTTTACTGGACAGCGCCGGAGAACGTGTCAAGTGCGCAGCTCAAGTTTGAGGGGGTTATGGCGGAGGCGGGGACGATGGGGGTGGATGCGGTGGTTATGGTGGAGGTTAATCCTGCTGCTGTCACTGCTTGAGAGTCGAGCGAGGGGGGCTTGTAGCTGGTTTGGGTGTTGTGGTGGTGATGTTTGGAGGACCTTTTACTTTGGCCAGCCCTGAAGAGTTGGTGATACGGGTTGGTCTCGATGACAAATGTACCTCACAGTGCCGCAAAGATCCAATGCTGGGCCAAGACCGACCTTCATTGTCATCCAGACGGGTCGCTGTTGAAGCGTAAGGAAATGCAGTGCTTACTTGGCTTTATTTGACGATGCTACGAACAAAAGTTGTGCCTCTCCGCTCCTCGTCCATTGTTTATGTTTCGATACACTCAGGAAAGAAGAATCGCCTACCATTGTACATCAGTGAAGACAAACTGTGGGGCCAAGGAAGAGTATAAAGGGGTGACTACATCAAAGTGACCGGAACTGCTGTGCTATCTAGAGGTATCGTTCCACATCAGTGCCATCCATCCGTCTGAGCTTTGGACCGCCGGGGCAGTAATTCAACACATATCATCCAAAGACATTCGATAAGGAATGGGGAAGGAGAGGTAATAGGGATGGAAGGAGAGGTAATAGGGATGGAAGGAGAGGTAATAGGAATGGAAGGAGAGGCACAACTTTTGTTCGTAGCATCGTCAAATAAAGCCAAGTAAGCACTGCATTTCCTTACGCTTCAACAGCGACC
>RAOR01000611.1:0-12730 GCA_009805435.1 Neurospora sp. FGSC 26625
AAATCATCCACGCGGCAACCAACTCCCTGGCCCCCGGAATCGAAAGGCCCGTCTGCTGCAGAAAGTGTTTATATATTGACATTACGTGTTCCTCGTCAAACCTCACCACGTACTTCCCGCCCCTAGCCTCCTCACAACCTCTCGCCCGGTGAATCCCTGACAAGACATTCATTTGGCGATGGGCATCGACAACCTGTTCCAGGATTGACAAGGCCAGGATGACCCGTGTAGACAGGAACATGGAGAAGTGGAAGGCTCTCGAGGAGCTATATCCCCTGCTAGCCCTGCCTTTGCCAAGTTAGCCAGACGACAGATTCGGCCGAGGGAGTAGCTCCAAGCTATGAGAAGCTGTTCCTGGCAACTTTAAAGCTGCTGTACTTGGTATCACCAGTGTTATGTCGGTCGAGAGCCTATGAATTTTCGCGATGCTATGACCGATGTGGTACGTTGTGGCACTCTCAGTTCCTGGCTGTTCCTGGCTTCAGGAGTCAGCCGTTTTCTCGGTGGAGGTGTAACAGGCAGGCAAGGCTACAAGTCGGAGGCCATGATGGCCAGGAACGGAGCAGCATCGGGGCAGGATTGGTGATGGTCCGGGTGCGCCATCAAAGGCGGAGAAAAGGGTGAGGCGCGACTGCAGTGTATCGTCAGCGTCTGTGGTCTGTAGCAAAAAGTGATTTTCATTGGGATCCGCAATTTGGATCAGAAACATGGGGAACATGTTTCGCCAACTGCTTCTGGGCTCCGTTGAGTGTCGTACGTGGCCACGAAAATCCTCGTCGACCACGTTGTTGACCATGGTTCAGAGACACGACGATGGCATCCTGGCCGTTCCAAGCTGAGGATGGACTTGTAGGTTCGTAGAGCTAGTACGATCAAAGATGTGAGGGCATTTGCCGATCTGGCGGTCCGAGAATGGAAGAGGTGGTGCGTTAGCGGGCTGCATCGCGTGTATTGTCTGCGTGGTGGGCGCCATGGTGGGTAGGACAGCCGACGAGGAAGCGGAAGAACATCTGGGTTGGAAAGAAAAGGACAAGACCAAGCCCAGAAAGCTTGTTGACGAAGCCAAGATTGGAGGGTCTTTCTGTAGTCACCAATTGTTTGGAATGGAAGTCAACCCCGCGAAAAATGACAAAGTTTGGCGAAGCTTCAATGTCGCGGGGAAGATGTGGAAAGTGTGTGGTGGGTGGTCGGATTTGGTTGGCGGATTGGTGGATACTGCCCTGACAGCCCCTGGCAGTGGCAGGGGACAGCCGCTGAGGCTTGCAGATCATGGAGCCTTCCCCACCCAGTTGGACCCACTTGGACAGATCCCCAAAGCTCAGGTTTACCACTAACAGAAAAGCGCGTAGAAGTGGAGCATTTCTAATAGTAGAGTACATTAACAGCACCCGATAATAACTGGACGACGTCTTCTTCCGTCAATAGGACGGAACTTCTTGCCCCAATCATCTCAACTCAAATTCCTTCATCCAGCTTTCACTTCATTTGACTTCGGCACCAGACGACAGCACGCCATCGTTTATTCCAACCTCATTTCTTCCATCTGTCTTCACTTCACACTGCTCGTTCTATGGTTCACGCGCACACACAATTGACGCCAACAATGACTCCATCCTTCTTTTTCCGCATCTCCATGTCGTGATACACCCTCAACCACCCTACCACTCCGGATCCAAGACAAGCCCCATGGAACTGTCCGGTACCTGTGCAAGCTGGGCTGTACCCCTTCTGCACATCACCCAGGCGAGCCAAGAAAATAGCACCGAGCAGGTCCGTCCTGAGTAACCTCTCTGGTCGACCACGACTTGTATTCACCTCCTGCATGATGCCGTGGCCAGGAGCAGGAAGCTCAAATGTGGTCGAGTATTCTCCCTCACGCTGTTCTCGCTGTTCTCTGTCTGCAGACTGCTAATGCCTTGTTCCTGGCCTCAATATCCCATTCCCATCTTGGCCCTCTCGTATAGCTGATTACGAAGGGTCCCAAGGCCAGATGCCAGTGCATCTTTCCCCGAGGCCCGCAATGGAAGCCATGTCGTCGTTGTTTGTCCTCCCCCGATCCCGTGCACAGTGGCACAGTACCTACACAACCAGAGGCTTCTCGACCTAATCTAACTTTGCCCGACATCTGATCATGATCCGAGAGAGGTAACGGCTTCCAAAGTGCGGGTTAGGTTAGGTGACTGGACTTGGTTTGGTACGGTTTCACAAACAGGACTCTTATTATAGCTGCACCCGACTACCGCTTGCTAAGAGGTTGGTAGTTTCCAACCAGTTCTCACTGCTGGGCCAGAAGACAGGGGAGAAAGAAAATGAGAAGACTATACTCAGAACCAAGGTGATATTCCCCTGAAGTGGCACAATCAACGGTACACAACACATCAGCTTTAACCCATGGATCCAAGTGGGACTTCACCGTCACCATTCAGCACAAACCCTCATAGACAGCCTTGATCAATCAACCCATCACACTCACCACTTTCCCGCTCATCCAGTCACCCAGTCAGCCATTGAGTGCAACTCTACAAGTACACTTTGTGTGCGAGCGTGCTTGCCACCGGATCAAAATAGAGAGACAAGGCATTTTAGCCGTGGCCCCAATATCCCGCATTCATCCAGGCCTGCGGCTACGCGCTCCAATACATAGCGTCGTGCCAGAGACAACTGCTCCTGTACTCTCGACAGGTCACCCTGGCCCGATAGAGCATGTACCGGTAGACGGAGAGCTGCTGTCTTTGATTACGTCGGGGGCGGAAGCACGGCAACACTACACTGCGTTTACCATCATCGTCCACACCACTCAATTCCGCGAGTTTTGCCTACTACTTTCTCCCCGCTGCAAAGCCCACGAATCGTTGGACTCCAAGAATTTCCCCCGTCGGAACTCGGAAGCACGTCTGAGTGTGGCTCATTATTTTGTTATATTTTGCTTCTCTCCTCCTTCCTTCGTATCTACTCTGCCATCCCAGAAACCAAGTCCTCTCTCCATGGTACCATCAACCATGGCAGCTGAGTTGGATCAATTTACCGATATCAAGTCTCTCCAAGGGGGTGGTTTGACCGGTTTGGAACGGATGATGGAGCTGGAAAGCAAATACCAGGTATGTGGGCACCCGTCTTGACCGCTTTCCTTATGGGTCGTGGCTTTGCGGCTGGATGTCTCATCATGTAAAACCACTGACCGTTATCCGTCCACCACCAACAGATCGACCAATCCCACCACAATGGCTCTCTTTCTCCTCCAACACCCTCTTCTCCCTCTTCCCTTGATCAGCAGGAGCCATCTACACCTATAGCTGCCCGCCGTCTCTCCGCACAACAAAACTACCTAATGCTCAAAGCTGTCCGGCGGAGCCTTGTCTTACCACCACTATCAATCACCATCCCCACTGGGCTGAACGAAGGCAAACACGAATTCATAAGAGAAAGGGATTATTACCAAGCAGAAAGGCAAGAGGAGAGCCAAGTTCAGCCAGGAGCGATCGCAGAGCCTTTGCACAAGCAGGTCAAATTCCTTGCACCAGACGAGGACGAGGAAGAAGAGGAAGAGGCCGACATGTCAGACCAGTCTTCGATCTGTCAGTCTCCTAGTTGGGAAAATTACGGTGAGAGGAAGAAGAAAAAGAAGGAAGATGCGGAGCGTCGGAAGAAGGAGAAGGAGCAGGCAGAAAAGGAGGCAAAAGCAGCCAAGAAACGTCTGGCTGCCCGGCTGAGCAAGGCTCCTCCCCCGACGTTGCCGCGGTCCCCAACCCAAGAAAACCCAAGGATCACCTCACTCGCCAATCCAGAACGATCCATGTCCGATACGCTTCTCACCAGTAAGCATCTGTTGCCGAGTTCCCACCTCGTCCCAGCACAAAATGTCGACAAATCGCTGTCAGCAGATGATTTGCAGCGGYATAGCCGACCGTATCATACTCTTGCTTCATCCCTTACCCAGAGCGAGCGCCAAGATCACCTTCTGCCTCAACACACAGTTCGCTACGAGAGCTTTGATCAGCGACCACAGCCGCGCCAAACACAGTCGGAGAGCCTTGGCGTYATTARCCCATCGTCAGGCCAGATACCATCTCCTCGGAGAGAGGCATTTCCCCCTTCGTCTTCGAGGACTCCGATGCTGCGAGCAACAAGACCTGCTACAAGTCACGGCCGTAGCAATAGCCTACTACAAGGGGCATCTCGGCTATTCAAGGGGAAAGAGGACGAACAGAGAGACAACAACGCCGGCCCTCAGTTGCAAGACTCTCCACTAATTTTTGAGGAGGATACACGAGGTCGGTCCCGAGACGGATATGTCCGTCATAACAGAGTTCAGAGCGCCAACCGCGCAATGGCTGGGGTTGCAGACGACCAACTACCCAGCACTTCCAGCATCGGACCATCATCGAGGAGTAGTTCTCAGACCACCCAAACGAGACGTTCATCTCTTTCGCAAGAGGCCAGAAATGTGGCCATGAAGCTCGTTGGCGTAAAAACAACCTCCGCCGTCAAGCCAGATCGCCCCGCCAATAAGAAGCCAGCCAGAGAGACTGATTACTTTAACTTCATGGAGCACGCGTATTCGGCTGCTATTCTCTCGTCAATGGCCACTGGAGGCAAGCCCACGCCGGCTCCAGAGGCACCAACTCCTCCGAGGTCGCAGAGTTCGATTGGAGAGGCATCTATCACACTGACAAATGCATCTTCAAGCGTCCAGTGGTCTTCTGTTGCAGGGTCTGACGCAGGTAGCCACACCAAGAAAAACCGCAGTCTGAAAGACGCCGCAAGGGCAGCACTGGGTATGTCAACTGGGAATTCGGTAACTCCGGTTGCAGTGAGGCCACCCGTACAAGCGCCTCCTTATCTGAGGTTCCGAGCTCGAATGAGCTCGCAGTCTTCAGTATCAACGGCGAATGTCATCCCGCCAGTCGTTTATCAAACAATATCTGGTTCTTCTCAACAAGTTATTACCCGAGAAAGCGAGGCTTTGTCGAAACAGAGCTCTGATACGACACAAAGCAATCTGGTCAAGGCGACCGAAGTGGCGTTACCGCAGGTTAGTGCTTCGGAGGGCTCCTCGTCATCGTCCGCATTCGACGAGGCGTCACCACTTCCCTCGCCAACAACGACTCCGGATACATCGAGACCCCAGTCCTCAAAGGACATGCCATTGGTAGCGAACGATATCACGAGCAGCCCGACAATCCTGGATGCAAGGCAAGATGACGACCGGACTCTCCGTCAACGTTCGGACGACTCGGCCTCACAGGCTTCCACCACACCTCGCGATGGCTCCGAGGTGCGCGATAGCAATAAGGGTTTGACGGTGGGCGAGGAGTGGAGCAGGACTGGACTTTTGATAGACTTGGACTTTGATACGCAACCACCGATCAGCACAGCTGTCAATGGTGATGTTAAGGCCAACCACGGTATTAAGCGATCAACTGCTGGCTCAGGTTCGCTTTCACCAACAGAGTCCAGTCGACCACCGTCGAGAGGCAAAGACAACACTCAACACCAATCCAAGATGGAGCAAATGGAGGAGGCCCGTCCACAGCTCAAAATGTCTAAGTCGCTTTCTGATCCGGACATCCGTGCCACCAGTGTACCGATAGTCGCTCACGCCACCATTTCACCGACTGAGGATGCCATAATCGTTCCCCCAAGGTCTCCTAAGCGGACTCGAACTGGTGGATACTTCGGTGTTGAAAATATAGGTCATGAACAGAAGCTACATCAAGCATTCTCCTGGGAGAAAGGAGATGAAGAGGGTTACCGAACGGCATCGATGGCGGAAGTGGCAGCTAGGGAAAAGGGTGAAGTTATCCATAGAACGGAGCAAGGATTTGAAATGGCTGGGGAGGAACCCAAGAGCAAGAGACGGCAAAAGTTGACATCTTCAAGAATGTCCAGTCAGGCGGGAGAGATACGATCTCAACAACCACGAGTCATCAGCGGAGAACGGCAGCAGCAGGCGGGATACCGGTATCCCAGCTCAAGCGAACCGTCTCCCATGCACGACAGCTTTTCCTCTGCTTCTTCGTCTTCGGCCACAGGCGGCTCCAGTCGACCGAAGTTTACGACCTCAGCAGCAGGCTTTGCCTCCTCTCCAGATCTTTCCGGCTCGTCATCGAGACAAACCGAGGAATGGCCTGCAATGCCTACTATCTCACCTCAGATGGTGTCACAATTCCCGAGTCCACCATCGACATCCCGAAGCCCAACACCGCTCGCCTCACCATTATCGCCCCCTCCCGCAACAACTTCCTTCGCCTCAACAACATCCCGCTCGGCCTCAACCCCCCCAGTCTCCATCCTCAAACAACCTCGCCCATCCATGCCCCCCATCCCTACCTCAATGCCCATCCTCTCCGCTCTTCCTAAACACATGCTCCACCAATCCAACCATTCCACCCCTAATCTCCCTCCTCCCGCATCCCGCCCTTCCACTCTCGCACTTGCCCACGGTCCCAGCGCAGAAGAGAAAGAAGCAGCTGCCCGACGCGCCGCCGCCGGCGGTGCCTCTTCTCAGCCCTTCGCCAAGATCTTGGTGCAATGCTGCAGCTGCCAGTTCTTCTTGGACATGCCGTCCAAAGTGTACGAGTGCATAGCGAAGCCGGATGCGGTGATTGAGGATCGGGCGTTGGGGGTGTCGGGGGCGATTATGACTATGGTGAAGTGTCCGTGGTGCAGCCACAAGATGAGTAGGGAGTGTTGTAGGGGGTATACGGCTATGGTTACGTTGGTGGAGAGGTATCACTAGGGGAGGTTAGTCTGCGAGTGGAGAAGGTTGGTCAAAAATACATTTCGATTCCTATTTTCTTAGGCTTTCATTCTTGGCTGTGCTCAGTCAGATACCAGTTTCTTTGCGTCATTATTCTGTTGAGTTTTTGGTTGGATAAGGCGAAAAGGGATGTACTGTAGTTAGTGGAAGGTAATCATAACATATGGAAGGACGGGAACATTGGAAACTATGTGGACCAAAACATGGCGAAGACGTTGAACACTACTGTGTAAGTACGTTAGGGGCAACCCTCCGCAAAGGAGATCTTGGTGACTGGAGAGGGGTGTGAGGGGTAATGAAAACACGCCTAAAGATCGATGGAGTGGAGTGGAMGATCCGATGATCTTGAATTGTGATGGAGACGGGACGGAATGAGCCATGCGAGTCCAGGCCGTTTATCTTATCAGATGCTTGCTTATCAAGCAAAAAAAGATCTGATAAGAGTAATAACCTTAATGGCCACTGCTTACATCAGCAGTCAAGAGATGACGTCCTGTGCGTTTGGCATTCGGCCGGTCGGGAAGGAGCGGGTCAATTCAAAGTTAAAGTGGAGAAGGGGCGGGGTTTTTCAGCGCTAAGAAAAATGCCGTTTTAGCGCTGCAGGAGTGGACACAGGGACCCAGAATATTCTGTGTGTCAATGACGGAGCCGAGCAGCAAACGCCCCCCCGATCGATATCTCCGGCTTCGCTCGCCTTTTTCCATCTCCAGGGGCAAGTCATCCAGAGTGGCCAACGTCAACTGTTCGTCAACATAGCGTCCCGTCTCTTCCCTTATCCCATCTCCTCCTCATCCTCCACCTGTTGACACGTTCGTTGTCACTCATATCCCTACCCTCCGGTCCTGTTCCTGCTGGTGCTCGTGCTTTGCTAGACACAGCAGTGACATACGCTCCACCTAATATTTCCCTCGGGTCCTTCTTCCTCCACCTCTCACAGCCAGAGGCATCTTTGCTGCCGGCGCTCCTCGCGCGCCTCTCCAAAACGCCGGCCGCAGGGCCTTGTGAGACTCTACTCTCGACTGCCAACCATGGCTTCCCTTCTACAAAGCGCGCACTCCTCAGCAGGTCACGACTACGATCGAATAATAGACCATCACCATGACGACTCCTCGTCCGCTTCCGCGTCTCCGATTCCGAGTGCCTTCCCCACCGTTGCCCAAGACGACAAGGCTCCGAACGAACCCGTCGAGATCACGGCCGCCCAGAAGATGCTCTCCGCCACTTCCGGCAGTCTACTCACCGGCCTCCTCGTAACTCCCCTCGACGTCGTGCGAGTCCGATGGCAATCCCAAGCCTTTACCCCACCAACCGCACATACCGTTTCCGACTTCTCCAAGCTAGCCGGCTCACAAATATCCAACGCCGCTTTCCGGCCCTCGAACCTCGGCGTAACCGCCTGCTGCCGTGAAGTCTTCTTTGCCAACAACTCTGAAGGATGCCTCGTCGCCGCCGGCCCGCGCCTCGGCTCTGGCGCTATCACTCCCAGTGCTATCTCGTGCGCGGTTGAGGAGACAAAGCAACGAAACTTCAACTCTACCCTCGACGGTCTCCGCAAAATTGCCCGCAACGAAGGCTTTACCTCGCTCTGGCGGGGGCTCTCACCAACCCTGCTAATGGCCATTCCCGCCAACATCATCTACTTCACCGGCTACGAATGGCTGCGCTTTAACACTTCTAGCCCGATCCAGCAAACCGTCAGGGAAGAGTACGCCGCCCTAGTCGCCGGCGCTGGCGCTCGCATCCTCGCCGCTACAGCCGTCGGSCCTATCGAGCTATTCCGCACTCGCATGCAGGCTTCCCCCGGCAGCACGACGGGCTCACATCTCACTCATACGTTTAGGGGGATCAAGGATATGGTACACGCGCACGGCTACCGCTCGCTCTGGAGGGGGTTGACACTCACACTCTGGCGTGACGTACCCTTTTCCGGCATGTACTGGTGGGGATATGAGACAATTCGAGGAAAGTTGACAGATGCGCGTGAGTCTCGCTCTCGGGGACGTGGTAGGACTCTCGACCTCGATTCCGAGAAGCACCACAGAGCCCGTCGGAGGTCCCAGTCAAGGGAAAACCACACCGAGACCTTCACAGACAGTTTTATCGCCGGCGCGTTATCCGGAGCCTTCGCCAGCGTGGCCACCATGCCTTTCGACGTCGGCAAGACGAGGACCCAAGTCTACCGCGACACCGGCACCGCAACACAAGCTGCTATTGCGACGATGGAGAAGAGCGCCACTAGACCCGAAGAGAGGAACATGGCAAGACTGCTGTGGCATATCTTCTCCACGGAAGGTGTGGCTGGTCTCTTCAGAGGATGGATACCGCGCACGCTCAAGGTGGCGCCGGCGTGTGCCATTAYGATTAGCAGTTATGAGGTCGGAAAGCGGGCCTTTAGGGGGATGAATGAGCGGGCGGCCATGAAGGAGCGGGAGGAGCTCGCGCAGCAACAACAACAACAACAACAACAGGAGTTTTCAAAAGAGACTTGAGAAGAGGCTCTTCATTGCTTTGGTTGATCTGTCTGCTTGCTCGAAAGAAGGAGTGGTAATCGTCGGGGGATTGGTTTCTTCTCTTCTCTTCTCTTATGTCCTTTTTGTCCTAAGGGGGTTTGTTCTTACCAATACCTCTTCTCTCCACACTTGCATCTTGGGAGTTCATGTTTCTCTTTTTGTAACTTTTAGGGTGGCTACGGTCTACTTTCGCAGCATGTTTGGCGTTTGAGTTCTTAGACATGGACGGAACGGAGCGAGGCAATGGACAGACAAAAAGTAGTAATTTCTTCTCATCTGGACTTCAACCTTTCTCTGTTTTACCTTATCGTTGCTCTAGAAGTGGTGTGATGATTTGTGCGAGGTTGCAGTTATGTGTATGAATGCTTGTTATTGGTCACTGGTGTACGTTGCTAAAAGGGAGTAGGAAGGAAGATGTTGTCATGTTAGAGGCTCTGTTACCAACATACGTCTTGTGGGAGAGTCGGAGCCAAGTCAATCTGTAGTTTTATATGTACTTGTTCAGAATCTCATCCTATAATGCCTAGGCTCTAGAAGCCTCCCTTGAGTCAGTGTCGAGAGCGAAGTAGGGCCCATCCCAGCCATGACTCTCAACGAATCTTTCTTCTGACAAGGGAAGTCTCTTCACTATTGCTATCTCCCGCTGTGGGCTGCCGGAAATAAACCTAAAGGTTAGTGAAATCGCGTTTCGAAAAGGAGAAAATATCAAAACATCTTTTTCAACTAAACTAAGGCTATCCCCATTTTCCCAATCAACTACTATAGCGCAAAGGCAAATGATATACTTTCCAAGTTATACCAAGTACGCTGATTCCGAATATGAAATTATTTTTCTTATATCTCGTCATTTAGAGGAGATGCATCAAAAAGTTCCCAAAACGCTATCTCTTCTTTCTCAACTTTTCATCAGAGGTGTGTGTACCCAAATAGCCAATGCCAAGACCCGCCAAGACCGGACCTGGCCTTTGGCGGTAGGAACACATGTTTTGCTAAGTGTATGCATTCTTCTATTACCAAATCTCGTGTTGATGGCACATGGCGAAAACAACGATCTGCTTGAAAGAAACGGAATTGTCAAAGGAAACCCATCTAGACTCTCGATTCGTAAGCCACTTACTTCCCTCCGCTCTATCTTAAAGGCACATATATACCTCCATGGACGATCTCCAATACCCAGTTCCACTCTTGTATGTATCTGTGTGCAATCGCCACCCATGAGCCTGGGGCAAATGTCTCTTGAAGCATGCAGTGAAGGTAGAAATTACTTGACTCGTTACAAGGGTCCCCAAGGATACTGCCCTGCACTCGGAGTCCCTGTAGGCTGGTTGATGATCTCTTCGGTGTCATCCGTGATGTCGACATTGACATTGATATTCATTATAAAGTCATTCGATCCCGAGTTTGGTGTTGTGTTGTCGGTTTCTCCGTAGTGTACTGTACACACGCAAGTATTAGCATGCAAATAAAGCATTYTGGCTTCAAGCCGATGAGACAATATGGCAAAGGAAAAGCGGGTTATGTACTTAATGAAGTAAAGGATTTTTTTGCAGATAACGTACCTGAAATAGAGATAACCAGTTGAACAAGAAGGAGTACGAGAAGAATAACGACCACAGTCTGCCCAAATCCCATCTCCATCTCCTCCTTGGTTTCCGCTTCCAGCCGACGAAGAGACTCGGATACTTGAATGTGAGTCCTTCTCCATGCATATAGCGTGACGTTAAAAAGTGACACAAACCAGCCAGTGACCATAGGTAGAGAACCGAAATAATGAGTTATCGAGAGCCAAATGACAATAAAGAGGCCACCGAGGATGTAAAAGCAACCCTGGTGTAGGGAGGGTGTTTCCGGGGTAGAGTCACGTTGACGTCGAAACCAGGTCAAAAGCCTCTGTATCTTGTTAGATAACAGGGCAAGATAAGCCTTGGGATCCCACGAGTTGTGAGCTAAAGCCAGCTGGATGCAGTCGGTGATACTGGACTGGATAGCGAAAAGCAACATAATTAGTGGAGGAAAAATTGCCGATTTCCAGTCATATCCTGGGTTGTTCTTGAAGCATATCGCCGGGCAATCCCATGGGAGGTCCTTCATTCTTGCCGCCACCAGAATGTTGTACAGCAGCAAGACCACTAGGCAGAGTCTGAAGAAGATTCTGATGGCCCAAGGGAGTCCTTCTATCAAACGTTTGGACCATGGGTGAGGACCATGCTGCTGGTGTTGTAGGCGTCGTGTACAACCGTCATCCTTGGAGTCCCATTGATGCCTTAAGCGGTAGCAAATCATGGCGTAGGTGAAAGCGGTAGAGCTCAGAGACACCATTACCAAGACAAGCTCGAAATGATAGACGCTGAGGGTCTTATGAAAGTGGAGCTTGATGATAGTGGCTACCAGTAGGGCGACCGAGCCGACTAGTTGTTGATCCCCCAGACAGATGACCATGTCGTAGCAAATCTTGGCGCATCGGACAGCGTGCTCCCTTCCGATTATCTGTTCCACAAATTTTCCGACCCAGGCGTAGGCCATGGTCGATCTAGAGCGTGTAGTGATGACGGTGCGTTTTCGTGGCTGAACGGTGCCCAGTATGGCAAAGGCAACGCTGAGACAAGCCGTGCTAATGACGGAAAACATAAATGCAATAATGACCTAGAGACATAAGCAAAATTCTATTAGTCCTCTTACCGAAATACCGCTGTCCAGAAATGACCAAGCTGATTATAAGAAGGAAAAGAACACTTACTCCAATCCCGGCGATATCAGGATCACTTTGAGACTTGGGACACGAATCGCATTTTCCGTAGTGCTCTGTACAGTTCCATTCGGCGTTGGTAATGTTGTAGTAGAGACGGGTGCGTAGCCCGTCGTCCGCCTCACGCCAACAGCGGATGGAATCCGGATCATTCATGCTGAGGTGGGTAGTGAGCCATCAAGTGGTTGAGCTTCGAAGGAAAGCAAGGATCAAGTGGTTGTAGAACGAAGAACAAAGGATACCTATTCAAATAAAACTGACAGGGACAGTGAACGTACGTTGAAGGATTAAGGTTATTTATCCCTTCTCCAGCATTGTATGGCGAGCTCCCTTTCCCAGCCTCACGATTCCACACTCCAACTCATCCCTAGGTTCTTGAAGGTATGAACGACAGAGAAGGCTCAAGGAGCTAAGCTCAGAGTTGTGTCATTAGGTGGCTCGGTGTGCTCAGCCCGGGGGCTGCGGGGCAGCGAAAAACGAATAATGATGCGGGAGATCCCCGCTCTTGCTCTATGGCGTCCGACATTAACTTCGTCGGATGAGTCCTCATGTAGGGCACAAACTGCAGGTCGGAAGCCGGAAGCGAGTGCGTGCCCTACATGAGGACTCATCCGACGAAGTTAATGTCGGACGCCATAGAGCAAGAGCGGGGATCTCCCGCATCATTATTCGTTTTTCGCTGCCCCGCAGCCCCCGGGCTGAGCACACCGAGCC
>RAOR01000612.1:0-12589 GCA_009805435.1 Neurospora sp. FGSC 26625
CAACAAGAGTCTTGAGCGCCATAAACCCCGCCATCCCCTTCTTCTTCGGATCAACATTCTTATCCCTCGCCAGGGCGATAGCGTCCTCATTCCAACTCTCCTCCGTCAGCTTCACCTTCTTACTAGCATCAGGCGTCCAAACAGCCCACGCCGAAGAAGTAAAGACAAAACTTTTGACGCTGCCCTCGCGCTTAGCAGCCTTCAGCAAACCAGCCTGCCACTCCAACTCCTTCTTGGCAGCTTTATCCGGCTCCTGCGTAGTCAGGTCCGTGGCTCCCACGCAGTGCACGATCCCCGCCACTCCCTTGACGGCGTCATCCCAGGCATTCGGGGCCGTGACGTCGGGGATCTCGACGAGCTCGAATTTTCCCGGGCCGCCGTAGCGGTGGGAGTAGAGGGAGGTGAGGTAGGAGGTTTTGGAGGCGGAGCGGACGGTGCCGCGGACGCGGTAGCCTGCTGATAAGAGTTGGTCGGCGACGTGCGAGGCTATGAGGCCGTTGCAGCCGGTTACGAGGATGAGGGAGTCGAGGGGGATGGAGGGGTTGGTGAGCGAGATCTTGGAGTTGGAAGGGGACATGTTTGAGGCGGCTTGGTGTTGATGGGGGACTTGTCGGCGGGATGCGAGCTGTGATCGAGTGGGTGGGTTGTGATAAGTCTGGCGGTTTGCGATGGGGTTTGCGAGAGTTTGGAGTGTTACGATGAACCAGTTGGAAGGCAAGGCAAGGCAAGGGCACTGGGGAGAAGAAATACCCCAGAAGGACGGAGAGGGTCACCAGTGCGCTGGCTTACAAGAAATCCTCCTCGGAGACCGGACAACCCCGAAAACGAGCCCGTAGGCTGCCGTAGCGGACTGCGTGTCGGACCGTCTGCTGCGTTCCTGCCGGTACCCGCTTCTGTCACACGCGAGACGCGCCATGCGGTGTCGTGTAGCTCGGTATTCGGAACGGGAAGCACGTCGATGCARTGTCCCTGGGACAGCTCTGGGACAGCTGGCGGGTGTCCGAGGTTTGCTGCATCGATCCGACTTTGTCACTTCACATCTTGGAATTCAGCAACTTGACAACCACGGGGAAGCGAGTATCGGGGCTACAGGTGATAGGAAGCAAAGGGTGATGATTCCAGTCTTTGAACAGCTTGGCACGCATTCTGCTGAGCAAGCGGCTCTCGAATGGACCAGTCAGAAAATTACACTTCTTTCACCGTCTTATCACCTTGTGTTCAAGTTCACCAAACAGTTTGCGGTCCTACCGTCCGGTGATATGGCATTTGCCGGATGACCAGTGACGCTACTCGTCAGGTCACTAGTCAGACGGTCAGTTTGAAGACGTGACGAGTACATCCGGACAAAGTCTTCAAGATCATCTACAAGATTATGTATGCGAGAGCCATGAACCAGCTGAAGACGGCGTTCTCTTCGATGACTTTGACTTGGCAGTTAAATCCCTTTCATATCAGCCAGGCGTGAGCGCGACGGCCAGCAAGCGAGGTATGGGCATCTGTGATAGTTTTTGGGCTAGTCACGGCATTGATGGTGTTGGTGTTGGTGCTGTCAGTTGGAGAGACGGAGCTGCGGGATCACGGCCCGCGCTACCTCTATGGCGGTGATAGCGCACTGGTGCCGGCCCGAAAGAATCGATACACGTCGTAATGTGAAAGTTACGTATTTTTCGTTACGCAGCAGAGTGAATACCGGCACGAAACTTACCGAAGTCCACGGGAGCGGTGAACCACGGCACTCAATTCCACTTCCGTCCTCCGTCCTCCAACTTCCATTTTCCCATCTTCTTGTCCATTCTTCGGCACGCCTCTTGACACTGAACGTTATCACCACCCACGCAAAACAATGAGAATACCCTCCATTGCTTCGATATCCTCAACCGTCTGTCACCGTCGGCATCATCAACACCGAGTCTCCGTCGTTTCCGCTTACAATCATGAACTTTCCAACCACCACTTGTGAAGCTCGGAAATATCATCGGCGATACATACTAGCACCGAAATCGCCCAATCGCCCTCACACCGCACCGTAACCGCGTCATCTTCAAGGTGTTGAAACGCACAAAATCCACCTCGTCCACCAGCGGGCTGCGTCGGCGCCGTCGGTGCTTTAACTTCCGTGGTGGAGCTTCCAAAAGGTACATGGATGTCTTCTGGTTAATCGATACCGAATTTGGAGTCTACCTCTATACCGCCATACCGATACCAGGCCTTCCGATAGACCACCACTCATGGCGATCCACCGCCGAACCGGGACCTTGACCTTCTTATCGGCTCGTCGTCGGCGTTACGGGCGGGTTGTGGGAAAGGTCACTTCTCTGGTGCCGGGACTAGCAAGGCTAGAGGACTGGAGATAGGTAGCCACCAAGGTTCTTCCTCATATGTATATATATATCATTCTTCTTCCGTCTGAGATATTCATCCAAAAGCGAGCCATATCCCATTCACTGGTTTACCTACCTTCACTTGAACGGTTGAACCTGCGCCAAGTGGTAGTGTACAAAATAACTTTCCGATCTTCAACTTGTCTTTTTCGCCAATTTCCCCGTCTACGTTCCGGCCTGATACCATCACTAGAACAACTCATCTACAGGTACCTCTTAGTATCAACGGCAGAAATGGCAGCTTCAAAAGACTCCAGCCCCTCCCCAACAGTCGTCATCATCGGCGCCGGGCTCACCGGCCTTCTCACAGCTCAAGCCCTCAAAAAGGCATGTTTCTTTCTTCCCCTCCCCTCTCCTTCTTCCAACGGATCACTAACTTGTCGCAGCACGGCTTCCAAGTCTTAATCTACGACTCGGAACCGCACCTCAACTCCCGTCCCCGCGACTGGACCATCGCCCTGCACTGGGCCCTGCCCCTCTTCTCTTCGCTCCTTCCCTCCTCCATCCTCTCCCAATTTGACAAGGCGATTTGCAACCCTCATCTCCAGTTTGACGAGTGGGCGGAGACGCTGCCCATGTATAATGGCGAAACAGGCGATATCATTTTCACGAGCGCGGTGCCGGGAAGCAGAAGGATTACGAGGCGGGGACTTAGGGAGGTGTTGAGTGAGGGGTTGGATATCGTCTGGGGGCGGAAGGTGAAGGCCGTCGATACGGAGACGGATAAGGAGAGGGTAAAAGTGATTTTGGAAGGGGAAGAAGGGGTGGAGGAGGAGGAGGAGGTGTGGGCGGATTATGTCCTCGGAACGGACGGGGCGGGGAGTAAAGTTCGGGAGATCCTGTTTGCGGATCAAGAGAATGGAGAAGAGAAGGCGAAGGTGAAGAGGAGCGGGTTCATGATTGGTACTTGTATCGTTGACTACCAAGATGAGGAGATAGTGCAGAAGGTGCTGGAGAAGCATCCGGTTTTCGCTATGGCTATGAGTCGAGGGGCTGTGGGGGGATGTGGAGGTACGTTTTCTTTCTTTCTTTCTTTCTTTCTTGGTCATGTCATGGCACAGCACCAGAAAGAAGGTCACTAAACCAAACGAAAGCAAATGGGCTAACAAGCACACACAACAGTCCAGTACACCAACGAACTCGCCCCCGGTAACATCCAGCACACAATCTTCTGGACCAAGATCTGGAAAGGCTCTTTCTCTCAGACCCCCGACATCCCACGCAAGGGACCCGAAGCCGTCCGCTACCTCAAACAATCCTGGCAAGGCCTCTCACCCGATTTCCAAGTCATCGTCGACTCCACGCCCGAAGACGACACYCACACCAAGGCYTTTGTCGACGAGATGGGCACCTGGATTGCTCAGCCGTTTGATAATAGGGATGGGAGGGTGACGCTGGCGGGGGATGCGGGACATCCCATGCTGATTTTGAGAGGGCAGGGGTTTCAGCATGCTGTTACTGATGTGCACAACTACGTGCAGGCTCTGCTGGCGATCAGAGATAGCGGAGCGGATAGGAAAGAAGTGTTTGCGGCGTACGACAAGGATATGGTGGAAAGGGGAAGTAAAGCGGCCTTGCAGGCGCTGGAAGAGGCCGAGTTGTCCATGGATGCGACGAATGTGGAGAAGATGTTGATGGTTAGGAAGGGGCATGGGAGGAGTGTTTGAGCCTGCTTCCTGGGTTACAGCCGAGGTTTGGTGGCCAGATGGGTGGGATGTGGCATATAATGGAAGAAGTCAGGATTCAGATACCTAMSKTATGCAAGCGAAAGCGAGCAAAAGGGAAGAGAGGGAAKWGAGGCTGAAAGAGGAAAAGAAAGCGAAAATGAAGTTAGTTTACCCACATAAAATAATGAGACTGAATGGAAATGATGAAACCACTTGTCGTTCTTGGGTGTCTTTCTTGGGCGGGTGTTCGTAGGAGGGAAGCTGGGAAAGGTTGACATACGATACGATGCATACGGTATCCATACGGCTTCTTCAGTGTCAGAAAAAGGAGTGTTCGACAGAATATCCTCCACTTCCCGTATTGTCTGTCGAATCTATCGAGTTTGCGCAACATCGAAGGACGAAGAATATCCCGACTTTACATCCGGAGTTCTTTGAGGAAATGACGTAGGATCGAGGATCGTAATGGGATCTGCGGATTTTCGGTTCGCTTCGGCAGTTTTTTTGGGGATGGCCGATGTTACATTACCACGCGATGTTGCAGATTACAATGTCGTGAAACTTTTGGATGTCATGTAAGATTGCATTGCTGGGCGAGGTAATCAACCAACAATTCCAATGAAAATGAAAGGAAGATGGAAGAAGACATGAGATGAACTGACAAGGAAGATGAAGCCAGGGACGGGCTCCTTTTTCATCAGAGGATCTTCGCGAGACATGGGAGTAAAACCACGTGGTGCTGGCTGGGGTGAATCGGACGGGGAGATTCAATGATTAGTGATATTGACGTTATATATAAGAGGATATGTAAGGTGTTACAGAAACCGAAATACAAGATACCGGAGCTAACAGACCGAGACGACTTCTCTTGATCAATATCAATTCCGAGTCGCAATTGCCAATTCGACACCGGCAAGGAAGACCCTTCCTTCCCATCTCCCGATTGATCCTCCTGCCTTATTCAGTCCATTTCTTGAGCTCCAACCATTTTTGTTCCCCCGAACAACTAAATGAAATCGCTACGAGCCAAATTCTTCCACACCAAAATGACCATGACATCATCAGCTGCGAACGATGCGACTGCGACGTCGAATGCGCCCAACACAGCTTCTGCGCAAAGACCAAGTGCAGTTCGAGACCCCGCTGCAGAGGACAGTGTCGAGACGTCAACGTCAGCTCCTGATGAAGTAGCAAACACCACTTCAAACACTGTGTCAGACGCACCTCAGCAACAAGCTTCCCAAGCTCAGCAAGCGCAAGAAGCTCAAGAAGCTCAGGAAGCTCCTCTCCTAGCTCCAAGCACCACCTACGAACAACAAGCAACGACAGTTCCATCATCATCACAATCGAAATCCGATTCCCACCATGCCTCCCGCGGCGGTCACGATGGCCACGGCCACCACAGCCACCACCACCACCACGACAACATAGAAGCCGCCGGGCACGACGACGCCTCCGACTCAGACGAGTTCTCCCTCACCGAAGGCTACGAAACCCGATCCACCGGCTCGACCTCGGCCACCTCCTCCATCTACGCGCACACCTACGAGCACGGCCGGCGCTACCAATCCTACAAAAACTCTCGCTACCCGATCCCCAACGACGATGCCGAGCTGTCGCGCGAAGACATGAAGCAYGCCATGCTTCTCGAGCTGCTGGACGGCCAGCTGGCGTTTGCGCCCCTCGGGAAGAATCCGCAGAATATACTGGACATTGGCACGGGGACGGGCATTTGGGCGATTGATGCCGGTGACAGATGGCCGATGGCTAGGGTCAGGGGAATGGACATCTCTCCTGTTCAGCCAATTTGGGTCCCGCCGAATGTGGACTTCTTGGTGGATGATTGTGAGCAGGAGTGGTTGATGAGGGGGGAGGTGGATTATGCGCATTTTCGGTTTATGGCGACCGTGTTGAAGAATCTGCCGGTGGTGTTGGGGCATGCTTTTGAGTAGGTCTTCTTCTTCTCCCCAGATGATGGCGCTGCTGCCCCGTTTGTTGATGGCTGCTAACCAAGACGAAAAAAACAGAGCCCTCAAACCAGGCGGCTGGATCGAGTTCCAAGAACTAAACTGCGAAGTCTTCTGCGACGACGAGACCATGCCCGCCGACGACCCGGTCAAAGTCCTCTACGACCTCACTCAACAAGCCTTTGCCAAGTTCAACATGAACATCACCATGCCCAAGATCCTCAAGCAATATCTCGCCGACGCCGGGTTCGTCAACATCCAGTGCGTCGTCAAGAAGGTGCCCATTGGTGTCTGGGCGAAGGATAAGACGCTCAGGCTGGTGGGCCTGTATCAAAAGATGGCAATTCTGGAGATCATGCAGGCACTGGCGGGCAGACCGTTTGATGCCCTGGGACTGGATCAGGTGCAGAAAGAGATGATTATGATGGAGGCTCGGAAGGGGTTGGATAATCCGAGGATACATCGATATTTCAACTACTATTTCTGGTTTGCGCAGAAGCCACAGTAGACGGTATGCGGAAGCGGGTGGTATGAGACATGATGCTWYCGCCATCGGGACTTCGAGTCGAGCTTTTCGGCCAAGCCTCAGAAGAGCTAGGTTTGGTAGAGACAGCATCGTGTCGGATTCGTTTCCGTCTGGAGGATCTGCTGGGTGACGCATCAGCTGGGAGGTTTGCCCTGTGTACAGGAAGTCATGGGAGGTGGGATTTTGTTTGGATTTGCTGTTGTTTTGTTTTGCATAGCATGTTTGGGAGGCACCGTCGAAAATATTGAAGAGCATGTGTAAGGAAGACTTTGGAGGATATACCGCGTTAGCAAAGTGCAGGACTGATGGTATACATAGGAAGAGTGCGTCGTCCAAAGAGGGCCGAATTGTATACATGGGCAGTACTTGGATGTTAATGGAGGTAGGGAGCGTTGCTGACTTTATACTCGCATCCTGCTATTCCCGACACTTGTCAGCCTTCCTTGATCAGTCTTGGCCTAGTACTAACATCTTCATTCCAGGACCTGGGCTCGACGCTGCCATACCTATCACCTCCACCATGTCAAGGAAATGGAGCCGAGGACCGTTAGTGGGGCACGGGGAACTTGTGCCTTGCCCTAACATGCCTTGGCCCGCCCGCCGCAGATCAAAGGGCCCCCAAATGTGGCCGGCTCCGGATAGGTTCCCGAGCCGGTAAGCGCGACGAGGTGGATCGTGAGGGTTGCTCGCTGCCCTATGGAAGGTTTAGCCTTAACGGTAGGGACGGCGTCGTCGCTGATCAACGGCTCATTGGTCACGACGTTGGTTGCTGACCAGAGCTGACATCTAGACTTACACACCAAAGGGTTCTGGAGTATTAAATCCGACGAAGAACAGAAAAGTTCAACGGTTTTTATCAGGTGGGATATAGCCCTCGCTCACCCCAAGCTGAACAAAAACTGCTATCTAGATCCTCACTTCCCACGCTTTGGTTCACCGCAAGATGGGTGTCTCGATAACCCTCCAAACGGACCAATTTCATCTCCAGATCGGCGCATGTTTTTGGATTCCCTACTGTGCAGGATGGCTGATTCCACGCCGGATCAGGCACAAGGGCTGGTTCGATTCTCTGCTTCTGGTGTTGTTGCGCGTCCAGGAACGAGATGACATGCGAGTCTACTGGACAGACTCCACCTGCGCTTCGCTCTGGTCTACTGTGATCTGGGAAGGGTATGCCCATAGGCGTATGATATTGGCACTATTGGCTAACCGCCCAGCCGCCCAGATGATCGACTGGGTTGGTCATGATGTGATCCGGATGGAGTGGCCTGCATTAAGGCGAAAGCAGTTGAAGCCGTACGGGGTAAGGCTCGAGAAGGGCAAGTGAGAGCAAGACATTTGCAGATGGCTTCCCGAGTGAGTGGTAAAGCCGCTGGAAGAAACTGATCGACAAGGGCACCAGGAGGGGTCAACCCCTTMTGCCCACTAAGAGCACGCTGAGAGCCCACTGAGGTCGTCACGGCTATGCTGGGCATGCTTCGTACACTGTCTGCCTGATGTGAAGAGTGCCAATGGAAGTGGTGTTGACACTGCGGGAGCCAATGGCGTTGAGGAATAAGCGCCGGACAGGGGGGTGGATGAGCTTGCGAGCCATCCCCTGCAACCCCATGTTGACCGGGCCGCTTTCTTCTATTGTTATCACAAAAAGCTGACTGACACCAGAAAGTATGTAAGCCTGGGCTCGCTCACGGCGAGCACGCTCTCGAAGTTGTTCTTGTTTTCAGCTTCAACTTCACACTTGGAGTCACCGTGGTGAGAGCTTCGCGCCGAGAGTCCTCATTATTCTTCATCACACTTATCTGAGCTTGGTGCAGGATCGCCGAACTACAGCAACAAGACCATCATCGTATCTGTTTCTCACTATACCCCATTTTTAACTATTGTTTTATTACCACATATCATGATGGCCTCCGCGACCCCCATCGTCACGGCTTTGCCGCAGGCTCAGTCCGCTGCCTCCCCCACCGCACAACTACCGGCAAACTCGCCAATCATGAGAAGCCCGAGAAGCCCCATTTCACCATTGAGAGGTCCCAAGTTGACCTTGGTGGTGACAAACTCCCCTTTGAGCAGTGCCCCCAACTCGGCAAAGGTGGCAACCCCCAACATTTCCGCACTTCCTCTGTCTCCTGGATCGCCTGGCATTGTCACGGCAATCCCATTGTCCCCGGCTGTTGGCAATCGCCGCACTCAATTCCCGTTGACTCCCGCTCCCAACGGCCCGTTGACGCCGGCACCCGCCGCCAACCCCAATGCCTACACGCTTACTCCTCATCCCTCAGCCGTCCCGCTCACTCCCGCGACACCAGCTACACCAGCTACACCAGCCACACCGGCCTACATGCACCCACTTACACCTGCTCCTAATTCTGGCTATCCTATAAGCCCAGCCATTGAGACGCCCAGCTCGACCATCGTCGAGTATGGAGAGCACCCTACCCTTCAGGGCACGGCGGCAGAGCGAGCAGATCACATCTTCAAGCTATGGACTGCCCGCAACAAGCCCGGCCATGCAAAGAACAACAACACCACCAAAGATGAGGTGGATCCCATCGCCGCCGATGAGATCATCTCGCCAGTCACACCCATCACACCAAAGCTGAATGGAGGGCTTGCTCGCAAGCTCGGCAACAAGGGCATCAATGACCGAGYCAGCCGCTTCTTAGCATCCATCAGCAACACAACAAACGGAGACCCAGACAAAGAGCTCGCCATTGAGAACCGCAGTCTTCACCAGCAGCTTGCCTCTCYTCGGCGTGCCGAGGAGAACCTCCTAGCGGAGAACCAGAGCATCACCCACCAGCTCACCGCAACCCAGAAGGAGTTTGCGCAGGCCAAGAAGGACCGGGCCTTGCTGGAGCGTGCGTGGGAAGATATGCTTAAGGAGAGAGAGGAAAAACACGAAGCTAAGGTCAAGGAGCTCGAAGCCAAGCTCGCTGAGCAAGAGAAGAAGTTCTCTAAGCAAGAACAGTTCGTTGCCCAGCTTGAGCACAAGATCACCGTCCACGAGGACAACCTCTCCGAGCAGGATGATACCATCTCCCAGCTCGAGGCCAAGGTTGCCGAGCAAGAGAAGCAAATCACCGTGCGTGACGAACGCATCGCTGAGCTCGAGAAGGCCACCCCAAAGAAGTCCCTCAAGCTGGCGCCCGAGCAAGGTCTCGTCCTCTCCAACAGCGACATAACTACTTGGTTCACCACCCGCACCACCGTCTGGAACTCCTGGGTCGACGAATTCGCCCACCTGAATGTCAACCGCATCGTTGAGCTTCACCCCGTCCAACAAAAAGAGCTCTTCCGCTCCGTCCAGAAGTTCATCCGCTTGACGCAAGACGGCCAGCTCCCTCCCGAACTCCTCGACCCCGCCAAAAACGGCGGCGCCAACACCACCCGCCTCATCCTCTACGCCATGCTCGCCAACTTCATCACTGCCGAAGCTTTGTTACCTCCCTTCTGGGCTTTCAACGCCCTGCAGCGCAATGACCTCGCGGAACTGACCTCTCCCAACCTCACCCGCCCGGGCAGCATGTCCCCTGTGGGCTTCAGGATGGACCTAGCCTCGTGGGAGTGCATCCCTCCGCTGCCGGCGGCTTCGTACGTCCCTGCTGGCGCAGAGGYGTACAACCAGCAGCCGGCAACGGCGAGGTCGTTGGCCACGCTGAGCCCGAGACAGCCGCCTCCGTTGATGACCTCTCTTCAATCCGCCGGGCTGGAGACACCCAATCTATCGGTGGGTGTGCTCCCAGCCAAGCTGCCGAGTGAAGGTGATTTGAAGAGTATGTGTGGGTTCTTGTCTAAAGGTAAGCCTCCCCCCCTTCCCACACCTTTTCTGTTCCCCCAACTAACCTTTTCCGTGTTCACAGTCCAAACAACYCCCCTAGCAACCCCCGCCCTCCGCTCACAAATGATCTCCATCCTCGCCCAAGGCGGTCTCGTCCACGACCCCACGCATCCCTCCATCCTCAATAACGAAGAGCGCCGTCTCCTCGCCGAAGCCAGGCGCGAGTACGCCGTCAAGCTCGCCGAGCGCTTCCTCGGCGGTCCTGCGCGCTTCTTGCTGCAGGACCAGGTAGACGCTAAGGGCATTGCCAAGCTTGAGAAAGTCTTGACCACGGAGATGGATCTGGCGCTGAGGTTCGGTGCGAGGCTGTGGAGCGTAGAGTGGGAAGTGGAGTTTTGGGGGTTGGACGAGTTGAGTCCCCTGGTGCAGCCAGAGGCGGAGAAGGAGAAGAGGGAAGGGGTGTTGGAGACAAGTGGAGGTGAGGGAGTAGAGGTGGTGATGATTTTACAGCCTGCTGTTGTGAGGAAGGGGGTGGAAGATGGTGATGGGGAGAATAATGTCCCGGGAGAGGAGGAGAGGGTCTGGAGTAAGGCGAGGGTGTGGTTGGGTGAGAAGAGGGAGGTGAAGGTTCAGGAGGTCACGGTGGAAGTCAAGGCGCAAGGATCGCCGAAGCGGGTGGCGTCGCCGGCGGTGGTGTCGCCGGGGACGGGGAAGAGGACGTTGACTCTTGAGCTTGGTTCATGATGGAATGGCAAAGGGGTTTCTTTTGGGTGTCATGGAATGGGTTCATGGATGGGTATCGTTTACGGGAGTTTTCTTCCTTTTTTTTTCACTTCTTCTTCTTCTTCACTTCTCTTTTCGTCTTACTTCGATATCCGAAGTGAGCATCAAAGCATTTAGCATATTATGCTTGTAGCCATGTGCAAATAAGCAAACAGGTATTCTATTACTTCACAAGGCCAAAAGAATCCAAATCTTTCATGCCTTGTTTGCGATGGTGTTGATATCGTGAAGCAGCTCGCTTGGATGTTACACATGTCTACGACCCAACGGCGCTTGTTTCATGACATTCGGTAGAACTTCGAAATTGACTGACAGTTAACTGACCATGAAAAGCAACCGAATTCCGATCCTTGTCAAATTGGGCATCAACAGCACTCACCGCAAGAAAATTCTTTCCCTTTCTAAGAGTCAAATCATTGCCGTATATCCCGGGCACTGAACTTCACGTGAGTAGAGGTAATAATATCTCGTCTCACCCATCCTCTCCCACCTTTCAAGCGTCACCACTTCAACAGCCCAAATTGAACCGCGGGCCTTTCGGCCCCACCCGGCCTATGCCCGTCACGTTAATCTTTTTTCGCCCAGGGGCAGTCAGTGGAATCCTGTCTGCCTTGCTTCCACCACTGTTTTCGCTTTTCTCGCCAGATCCAGCCCGTTAAGCCCATGTCCTCGAACCACCTGCATTTCCCGGGCTCAGCCAATGACATCTCTTCTTCTTGAAAGAGACAAGACCAAGACAGAGACATGGGTGAACGCAGTGATAGGTTTGACGGCTCCTATAGGTTGGTGTGTGACACACACCCCCAACTGAACCATTGGAAGACTTCCACTTCGGAAGAATAGCCATTCAGACCGGGAATTTACCGTGGTGTCCTGGGGTCCCTGGGTAGGTATGTCTCCTATATTGCTGTAGGCATATTGCTTGCTCCTTCCTCTACCTGTGTCACCTGTCACTGCTGTCAGTTCACAGATGGCATCTTTCTGTACTACCTCAGGTATCTGTCAACGACGTACCTTAGACGTGAACCTGTAAATGGTAAATGCTAATTGGCAATTGCACATGGGAGTACCAGACCGTCCCGAGGCCGAGGATTCGCTTTGCTTGAGCACCTAGAATGCGCATGTCGTGTATAGTCAGTTTTATTGGTAGACGAGCGAAAATCATACCTTCTTTACGGCCTACGTATACGGGTGGAAATTGACGTCCACTCGACCCGTCGTCGCTGGCAGAAAATCACTACCCACAAATGTTGAATCGGTGTTGTGATATTGTATCTGCTGCGGCCACCCGATGAAGGAATTGACGCCCGGCCCCAGTGCACTGGGACGAGGAGATTACCACTGTGAATCCTGCGGGACAGGCTCGTGGCAGTACGACGTGGTGAGTTTTGAGAGTCGCAGTTTCATTTTTTACGAGGAAACCTACAGGTACACTCTAGCAAGTGAGTCTTCAGAAATGGAAGAATCAGCGGAGGATTTCTTTG
>RAOR01000613.1:0-12547 GCA_009805435.1 Neurospora sp. FGSC 26625
TTACCGTTATCATATGTATAATTAGATCAATTGACTGATTAGATAGTCTGGGCATGGCCATTGCCGTGCCCATCTCTGTCTGAGGCAAGATAAGGAATTCCCATAAAGGGATTCCCGCGCGGGGCGGCCTTCGGCCACGCCTTTCTCCCTCGGACATCTTCTTCTTTGCTTTTAATACTACTGTTTGACTTCAACACCGTTGGTATTACGAAGCAACCCAGGTTACCCTATCAGCTTCGAACGACCGGCATGTATGGCGGAGAGAGAGGTAGTTATCGTAATGGATGACTAGAGGTACGTTTGGTTGCACTGTCCATGTCGGTCTTAAGCGGACCTTTGACTTGGGATCTATTATAGTGGGTGGCGCATAGGTAGCCAGGCACTGAAGAAGAAATACCAAGGACAAGTCGAAGGGGGTTACCTAGTTGGTTGAGTGGAAGGTTGAAGGTCTGACCAGCGTTTCCCAGCACTGGCACCCACGGCGCGCTGCCTCAGCCGCTGCATCATGGCTGGCTACCTCTACGCATGCAAGCTTGTCAGTCTTGGTACCGACAGCCTGTACATCATGGTCCCCAACTTTATCGCTGATCTCATCGCTGGAATGAGCACCGAGCATTTAAGCAGGTTCTTTTGGCATGCTCGTGTTCAGTATGTCGTCAATCACTTCACCGGCTTGCACGCTTTCACCGGCCCCTACAACCCGTCCGACCGCTGCCCTAGTGTTAAGTCTTACGCGCTGGACGGGATTTTGGTCGTCAACACCAAAAGGGCCGACGAAGGCCGCCGTCGTGTGCCCCTCATGATGTGCCTCGGGGTCCGCCTCTCTCTTTTCCTTCTTTTTTTGAGTTAGGCGGTCCAATTTTTATTGGTGCGCTTCGGGGTCCGCCTTGTTCTTCTGGCGTATAGCGGCCAACTTCTCTTGGTGGTCAATCACCTTTTCGTATGTTCTCCACGACAACCAGTTGCTGTCGGTTCTCTACAGCACGGTCGATCGCATCGGCGTTCAGCTGCTATACTGGGGCCCTCACCCCTCCGACATTCCTCATCCCCATCTCCCGCATCCGCTTCGTTGCTCTCGAGGCCGTTTTYACAGCTATTTTCCACGCTTGTTTCCCAACCCGGCTGGACCAGACGCCATCTGGACAGTCTTACTTCCTTGGGAAAGAGAAACGGTTTCCTGGCTCCAGTCCCTCTCGGCTCCCACACGCCTCTGACTAGAACGCACGCAAGGCCTTCATAACATAACGGAAGAACAACACTCGAAGTCTACAATACCGAACGCAGAAAACGCGCCAAAGAGCGGGAGCCCGTGTATCGCTAGCGTTACAAAGAGAGAGGACGCGCCTATGATCTCGAAGCGTTCATAGCCTTGTCGGCTTTGTTTAGCCGCGAGAAACTTTGAGGTCTGGCTGGCAGCTTGTTGTGTTGATGGTGTGAGTTGTAATAACGAGACACGTCGAGACCAGACACTTGCGATATTTGAGTCCCTGGGAAAGTTGAAACCAGACGCGACTGGAAAGGGGGACGGGACAAGGTAGATCGGACGAAACTTTGCGGGTAAGGTAGGCAACTCCTCATACTTCTCCGGATCTGCCTCCTTCTATTCCTTATACGTTCGGGTTCGGGGACTTGTATGCTGTGTCGTTCGCGACTCCGGTCTTGAGGATGTTCTTGAAAGCATCCACCTCAATCTTGTTCGAGTATCCGCGTACAACAAGGGGATAACGATACCTTACTGGGGGGTTGCTATACCGGACGTAGGCATGTCCTTGTTGCACCTTTTGGCGACGGCACATCCCCTTCCGTATATTAGCAACGCGAAGTTGGTGATAGTACAGCTGTGTTGGTAGGGCCCGACCCGTAGACCTTCCCGCCGCCCGAACGATTGAGACCTCCGAGCGTCAAAGTACTAAGGGCTGTCGTTTTCCCCGTACCACCAGGTGCGCTAACCAAGGCGATGTTGCAATGGAGGCTAGTTCCGCAGGTAACTTTCCATCCTGGAGCAGAGCCCGGCGTGGGTCACGTAGGCGTTGAAGGCTTTGTAATGAAAGGCGGCTTCCGTGTCGACATTGCTTGTATTGTGCTGGTCCGGTGTGGCGATGGCTTCTTCCGGATTGGCCTTGGTCCTCGCTCTGGTAGCGACGCCCATTGTTCCAATCTATGGATGGGATAATACTTGACACCGACCAGGCGGGTGGTTCTGGCTGAGAGAATTCAGTGAACGACTTGATGACCTAGATGGTCGGAGAGTGTGGCGCGGTTAGAGTATTCAATAGGCCAGGTGTGAAGTTGAACTTTAATTCGGAAATGATTTCACTCAGGGATTCTTCCGATGGTAGGTATTTGAGGAGATGAAGAGTACCTTGGGCGGCATAATACTCTCCTTGGTTCTTGAGCAAGCTGGCGATCGTCTTGTCATAGTCGGATTCCAGTTTCTGGTAGTCAGGATCGATCTGGAGGTGGCTGTAAACCAACGAGAAAGCCTCGTTGGTCACGTCTTTGGGACTGATTTGGTGTTCAAAGGCGTCGTTGTGAAACTCGCACGTTTTGGCGAGGATGTAGTCGTTGACTTGCTTGGCCGCCTTTTGCTGCACTGCGCAGCAGCCCATGTCCCATTCCGCGAACCCAGTTCCCCATGCCTTGGGATAAATGCGGTCAGGGCTGACTTCGAGCATGCGCATCATGTCTGAGTTCCTCATTGCCGTCTTCCAGGTTTCGAAAGAACTGGTGTCTCCCACGATCTGGTGGGCGATGAGGGTGGCCATGACGTACTGAACGACAGGTTTCTTTTCGAGACAGCGAAGGTTGTCGCTGAGGGTGACGTCAAGGTAAGGTAGGTAGGTAGGGCTTTGTGAGTAATCGTATACCCATTGTCTACCCACTCTGTCGTACGTGTTGATAGACGTGCTAAGTGGAAGTTATCGTAGTCCGCAAAGTGGGATGCAACACCACATAAGAATTCTATGCGTGGCGTTTCCGACATAGGTTGTCATATCAGTCCGTATATTGGACATTATAATGACACCTAGAGTCAAAATTGCCGTTGTGGCTTCTGATATGCGGTCAGACAATCTCCGTGAAAGTACGGACGAGTTAATCGCCGAGGCTTTGAGCGAAAGCGATCATGGCTTCAACGATTAAGAAAACCAGGAGGACTTCTTAGAGACGGCATCCAACAACGAGTCAGCGTTCATCACAAAGGCGTACGCAGCGTATCGGGATTATATTGGCACACGGGGACCTTTGGAGTGCTGGAGATCACTTGGGCATTGCTTCTAGAATCGGGGCCAAATACCTAACCTGCTGTTAGGGCAATTTTTTTGGGCAGACGGGTTTTACTCGTTAGTCTCTTCTTTGTTTCTCTCTGGCCCCCCTGGAAAACCCTTTGCCGTGTATCATTACGTGGCTGTAAGGGAGTCTTTGGTCTTTGCGTGTTCATATCGTCAATTACCTAGACTCAATCCGTCGCGGCCTCCGTCTTCATCTGCTGTTGCTCCGCCACCGCCCCCGTCCCCGTGCAATACAACTCGCAGAAAAGGGTAGAGCTTCTTATCAAGGGCCAAATATTGGCGGGGCACCACTTTCGGCCGAGCCCTGGCGTGGATGGCGACGCGAGATGCAGGATTCTCCGTCGTGGGCCGCTGCTTCTTGCCATAATCTCTCATTTACCTGTTTTCGTCCCTTATCGCAGCCGCGACGTCTTCTCGTCGCTCATCGGTCATCTCGCCACCCCAAAAGTTTCGGCCTCCTGTAGAGTGGCCACGGTTCTGGTTATATGCGACTACAGTGAGGATATGTGCCCATCGACATAGAGCTGTGTCTCTTGATATGTATGGGTCTATCATGATCATGTTGACAGAGGAGGTAAAAGGAATGTGAACGAAAGGAAAGGTTGTTATTCAGAAAAAGTCCACATTGTCGGCAGGACATATTATTTTGATGAGATACTCGAAGATCTGTCCACAATATAGTTGTAGTCAAAAAGGAGCTTCATTCTAACGGCCGAAAAAGAAATACAATAGTGTCACCAGTCATCAACTCGAACTTATTTAGCAACATAGAAGGGAATGCACAGCTAAAAGAAAAGCGAAAGACTGTAAACAGAGAAGGTAAGCGACGGTCCGGGAATCGAACCCGTGTCTTCGCTCTTGCCGGTGAGTGCCAGGGTCTCTCCGGTCTTACGGAGCGATATTCTGACCATTAAACTAACCGCGCGTTTGTTGAAAGAACAAAGCAGTGGCCCAATCTATATACCTCCTGCCAGGGAAAGAGCTACCCGGAGGGGAAAGAGCACAGAGGAGCTCGCTGGCAGCCCGACCACCGCGCCGGGACAGCTGGCAAAGACGGGAGCCAAGGATTTCGACCCGGCATCAGCATGGGACAGGATCTGAACCTGAAGCCCATGGCTGGCGCTCGGACATGTAAACCAGTTGTCCCGGCCAGTTACAGTGGAAGTATCTCACGTGAGGGGTCTGGTGTTGCTTACCTCTAGGTGTTCAAGCCCTTGTTTCCATGCATGCCCACCAGGCACTCAGGAACTTACCACCCCTCGACAAAGCACTTTTCCCAACAATGCTCTTGTCGTCGACATTCCCGATCTTCTTTATTCACTCTCTGAACAAGCCTTTGTTCTCAGCTTGTACCGCACAATAACTCCGTCTCCCGTCCCCTGTCCTTGGGCAACCTGGTCGACACGCGGGGTCACACTCGCGGATGTAAGTACCACATGGAGTAAAGCAGCAGAACTAGTGTACCTACTTCCGTTCTTTCTCTTCTCTCATCGTATGTTCTGGCATGGGCTAACAAGGACGACTCAGCTCCAGTGCCCTCACGGGCATCCGTTGCAAACTCCTCCGAACTTTGCCAAAGGCAGTTAGGCGGCTACACACCCCGCGACACTCAGCCAGGACAATCTCGAACCGCCCTCTCGAGCCTGCCCTCCCGCCATCACAGCTGCCTCGACGTATCTCGTTATTACAACTCGCCATCAACACCTCAAGCTTCCAGACCTCAAAGTTTCTCGCGGCTAAAGAGAGGCCTCAGAGCCTCGTCAGGAGCGAGAGCCATGACCGCGTATTTGCACATGCCGACTGGAAGATTGTTGTCCACCACCGACAGCGCCAGCAGTCAAGATGGCGCCTCCTTCGAGTGAGTTCCCCTTGTCTGTGTCCAAACAACCCCTTCCATCGCAACCATTACTAACGCAAGCAAACAAATGCAGGGCGGCATTGTCAAGGCGTCCCGCCAGACGCCGGCCACCGTGGCCTTGCACCATCGTTTCCCATCATGTCTCAAAAGAACAACAGCCAGGAGAACAGCACATCGCAGTGGTCCTCGCCCCACCACCATTCCTGTGGAGTACTTCCGCCAGCTCCAGTCCCAGAGGGGGGACGCTGAGCGTTGACTGGAAGCAATGGGCACCAGCACGAGCAGCCTCACGAATGCCGGTCCTAGCAGCGATGGGCAGTTTTGGAACAGCACATAACGACTGGCAAAAAAGTACCGCACCGAAGGTGCGCTCCGCAGGCTAGTCCGCCTCCTCAGCCATGGGGCAGTCACCATCAGTCGCACCCTCAGACCCCTTACAACACCAGCAGCCGAGGTGGAAGAGGCTGTGCCGCTTATTCCTGTGAGTGGAACTCCAGAGATGGCTCGATCGCGCGACCATCTTTTCATCACGCGCCGTCCGACAACGAAGAAACTGACCCCGGATTGAGGCCCCCTCACCGACTACGTTGGTTCAAGGTAGGAAGGGGTTCGTTGATAACTCTAGACGGACACTAGACGGGAACGGAGTCAAGAGGAAACACTTTAGGAGATTGTCGAGTTATATGTACAGTAGCGTGAAGATAGCAGCGATCATGAGTTGGAGGGTCCACTGGAGAACATCATGCTCATCGCTGCTCGTGATCAAGGGCTTGATGTAGCGCGCTACGACCTGACGAAAATTCCTTCTTCAATCAACATCATTTCTTAAACTTCCAAAAAAATGTGATACCATTCATGTAGCCTCCACTTTGCATTTGACCTTCAATCTTTCACTCATGAACTCTTGGATTGTTGGTGTTGAATGGTTTGGCGAAGATATGAGCGAGTGTCTCGGCTGTGTTTCCACCCACAGGTTTGTATCCCGTGATCAAACACGACCCGACCTTGATCTTTCGCGAGGCAATGACACAGCGATCAGGCTTTGAGATTACACTTATCGCCGACAACAGGTAGAAGATTTAACGGGAGCACAGGAACATCGAGAAAGTGGGAGCAGGGAACAACAACAAAAAAAGTCACATGTGGCATGATGGCATTCAGGAGAACCAGACGACGAAGCATCAGGATGGGAAGTATGAGGTTGAGGAATTATAATATTAATCAGCTGCCGTAGTTGGCTGAAGGCGATCAACGCCGAGATATACTAATATACAAGAATAACACAAAACATGAAGCGAGGGACAGGGGCAATGTTGCGACTCCTTGGTCTTGAAGCTGCCTCCAATACTTGCAAGATTGGCTCCTCCATATCCGACCCGTTCTTTCCCCACCGACCTGACACTCCAACCGAGAATACACTCTTACCAGCAACAATAGCACTGGTAGGCACCTTCGTCGTTGTCGTCGTCAACCCGGCGCATGGGACCGCCACGGCCACCACCGCCCCCGCTCATCCTCCTCTCTAGCCCACCGCTCACCGGCGACGGCTGTTGCCAGCGCGCCGCGGCGGCGGCGGGACGATATTCTCCTCGTCGAGTGGAGGTTGGGCCGGCTGTTGGTAATGTCCATGTCCCATGGGTGGGATATGGGGAGGAGGGAGGTTGGGGAAGGGGGAGGGGGAAGCACCGCAGTGGTAGTGGTAGTGGTTGTGATGGTGGTGGTATGCTGGTAGGGCACCACCGGGCCCGGAGCAGGATGGTTCTGCTGCAGCTGTTGCTGCTGGTGGTGGTGAGGGCGATGGTGGTGGTGGTGATGGTGGTGGCCAGTCTGCTGGCGGTGGTTATTGATCGGGCTGGCAGGGGGCCACCCACCCTCCGGTGTGCGGGGCCTCGGAGGGAGGCTTCCCTGGCCAGGGGCCGGAAGGCGGCGCACCGCTGCAGCGGTAGCAGGCGCGGGCCTGGCGGGCAGGTTGGGGCCGGGGGTAGCCGGCGGCGTTGGCTCGCGGTGGCCTCCCTCTCTGAGGAGGACCAGGCCGAGGGCAGCCACCGTCTCGCGATGGCTGTAGACGCGACGCTGATGGAACGTTCAATGTTAGCATATTGTATGATCGATTACTCTCAGTATTCATAATGGGATTACTTACGTTCATGCCACTTTGGCTCATTTTGGCGGCGCTGGATGATGGCGCAACAAAAGGCAGCTTGAGAACGAAGACGTTCTGACCAGTGAGAGTTTGTTAGGAATGTGAAGTGTGATACTAAACGCGAGAGAAGAAGCCTCACCAAGATGGCTTTGATGGTTGCAGTTGTGCCAGAGAGGCGATGGTGGTGGTGGTTGATGTGTTGATGTGATTTCGTTGCGGGGAGAAAAAATCTGAAGGGGGAGAGAACAGAAGAGGGCAGCCTTTTGAAGAAAACAAATTTGTGGGCGCCTCAGGTTGTTCGACTCGTATTGTTGGGTAGGGCAAGCCTCATCGTTCGTCTTCGTCATCAGGCAGAGATCAGATGAGCAATTCGAGTGCAATTCTTCGACCTTCAGGGGAAAGATGGAAGGAGCAAACTTTCCCGGGTATTGGTAGGCAGCTGGCAGCTTGAGGTACTTGGGTACTTTCTCGGGAACGGGCACTCGAGACTGGGAGCCTGGCTCTCACTTTCTGGATGGCAGGTACTATGCGTGTTCGAGAAATTCTGTTCCAGTCCTTCAATGCATTATCATCCAGCTCAAGGAGGATTTTGGGAGACCGGACGATATGAGGCAAATACTTGAGTGAAGGACGTGACACTTCCCATTGTATTATGGGACCAAATGAGCGTCATCTCTACTCGAAGCTTTACTACACCGTAATGATGAATGTGATGTCTACGGATCTGTTAGTAGAAAGGAACCTCGAAAGAATAGAAGGAGAGAAGAAAGGAACTTAGATCACCAGCTACCTAAGCAATCAGTTGAGCCAATATTTCTACCTGTTGTGACTTTCAGCCAGCACTGCTATACTCAAGTACCTCTAGACTTGGCGTTCAACGATCTCACAGGTTACCTATATACACTAGGTATGCTTATCATAATTGCAACAGTGTGTGAGCCTGTGACTGTCGTTTAGGTAAGGTACGTTTGTAAATCAACGTCCAAACAGTACATATTGTGACTCTCTGTCCTAGAAATGAGAAGGCAGCTTTTTGATGAGAAACGCAGCAAACGACTGGAGGGAGAGTCATCAAAGATGGGATTAACTCGAACATTGGACTACTAATCAATTTGTAAAATGTGGTACTTCCATCTATAATGTTTCCCAATCCCTGTCATCGAACTAGATCAAGTGGCCTGGTGTTGTAAATGGTTCTGGGCAACTTTTAACGTTGCAAAGGTGAACAAAATAATAACTCTTGGGTTTTGAGAGATAAAAGGAAATCTGAGATGTCTTGTCTTTGCCTAGAGGTACCTTTACACAGCTTCACGACACTCAGCTTATTCGTAACCGTCAAGTCCAATCTGATAGCGACCACAATGTGCATGAACTGAGCCTTCTCGGTCAATCTCTTGGTGTAGAAAGTACCGGCAAGTACATGTACCTGACGAAGAAGGACCCCGTGAGGGCGCACGGTCCTTGACGCAAATATCATTGGCGCGTGAAGGGACTTCAGAAACAGGCAGTCAAGGTAAGTATCCAGACCGTGGCTTCCTGTTCAGCTTTGCCAGCTCGGAAGCCCGGGGCACTAGTTCCGTAGTTCCATCCCCTCCAGGCCACACCGTGTGGATTCCACAGTACTAGCAAAGAGCCGACAAGGAAGCCAAAGATGCCCCTGCAGTATAATTGATGGTTTACTAGCCTAGAGGTAGTGCCAGTAGCTCCCCATCAGCGCTGGACAGTTACCTACTAGGTAGGTAAGGAGGGACAAGGGTACTCCTCTGGCCTCTACCCACCCAGTACTTGAACTGAATCATGTGACTTGTTGTCCTTGAATTCCTCCTGCTCGTCCTCGGGAACCAACAGAGTCGTCCGTCCACCTTCAGCACCTGCGCCTTGACGGAGACCTCAGTCCTCTCTTTTTGGTTGATGAACCTGAGATATCAACTACTCCGATCACTGTTCGATACGCCCACCCGTGCCAGAGACCGGCTCCAGCACGAGCAGCCTCAGCACCGGCTTTTGCTCCTGCTCCAACTCCAGAGACTCCTAGCAACACCTCATCTCCCGGCGTTCATACGGCGATGCCAGTTTGCCAAGCAATACTCGGTCAGACTTGCTACCGAGCACGATATTTCGAGCGTCTTCTGCTCCGACAAAGACTTCGACGGACAAGACCAACTGGTCCGCGTGGGTGATGGCTTGCGGTATTCTCCCAACAGAATGCGTATGCGAATCGCTTTCGGCAAATTGTTCTTCAAATGAACTCGAACTTGTTATCCCCTCTCGTGGCGGCTACTGGCTCGACATCACGCGTGAGCGCTACGCAGGCGAGAAGCTCATCGTAGCCCGCGACAAGCTCGACCTGCAGTGAATCGACAGCAAAAGGGTACCTAGGTTTGCATCTCATGCGGCAACACGTCCTCTCAAGCAGTCCGGCTAACTCCAGTAGTTGTAGGTGTCGAAAGGATCGTCATCGGTGAACGATTTGGTCTTCCCCAAAGGATAACACATCAAACTTTTTCACGTCTAAACCGACCGCAGCACTCCATCTGCCAGATCAAAAGCTCTGGTCCCTCCTCAACCACCACCCGGATCGGCCCTCAAAGCTCTCATTCCGCGGAGTGTCATCAATCTCAGCGACGATTCCCGTACAGACAAGCATCGACGGTGGTCAAAAAGGATTAAGAGTTACAACAGTACCGGACAACCGCCTCCCCGAACTCAAAGTCACCGCCAACAAGGGCTTTCTCTTCGGTACACCTTTTCGTTTGGTGAACGATACTGAAAGCTCCGTCTAAAAGGGATTTTGAGCAAGGAAAGGGGGAGTCGAACGGGTCTGGTCACATAGTGATCGTCCCGGGCTCAAGAGCCAGATGATGGTTCGTCGACGAGGTCTAGGCTGAAAGCACTCCCGACAGCGAGGGAGAGGACCGAGCAGGAAAAGGCCGAGAAAGCGAAGCAGGCCCTGCAAGAGGAGATATGGAGTTCTTGAACAAGCTCGACAACCAGTTCATATGCAGACCGTGTTTCTCGAACCCTGCTGCATGCCCTCGACCGAGCTCCCGAGCAATCCGCATGTGCTGCCATGCACCCCAATGCCGCCTTCCCCACAAACTTCGACGGCCCATTTCTCGACATTTTGACATTGATCCTGTCTCAACCTAGCGACTCGGTTCGGTGCACCTCAGTCGAGTTTCTCTGAGTCTTGCTCTTATGCGTCGCATCGGCAACAGGGAGGTTGAGGTTGATGGCGACAAGCTCGTTGACGTCACGACAGGCGAGAAGGTCAACACCAACCCCTCTAGAGGCCCAGCTTATCCGGCCAGGAGTGACCGAACACTGATATCTTCCATTGTTCCAACAGTTCCCCGGAGCAGCAAGCACGACCAGTACCATGCATCTTTCATGCAGCCATGCCAATCAGTGCTCCCTGTATCAAAGCAACGCATTCCACTTCGCAGCATGCTGGACTTTCTCCTCGGTTTTCCTTGATCAACCTTTGCCCTTCGACGACGCTGGCATCATCATACGACCTCGACAAAGTTTCCGAAATCGTAGCCCCCATAACCCGACCCTTTTGTTCTTTGAACTATACACTGCGGCTGTCTTTACATCATTTAAGGCATGCTGTCATCGATGGCATGTCGTTGTATTTGGGTTTGTGAACAAGGGTATCGCGGCTCGGCCTGTCGTACCAGCATCAACAAAGGAACCACACCACCGACCATCGATCACCTTTGAGGTCGACAACCACAACATCCATAGAGAGTCGGACAATTTTCTTCGAGCGTTCTGCTCTTTCTCTACACATCGATATGAGCTTGAAAGGTTTTATCGGCCACATCGTGTCGCTGTCGTCCACCAGCGTCCAAGCGGTCGACCCCTGCAACAAACCACCCCTGTTCCATGCTTGGCGAGCGGCCGCCACCCCACTCCACGATCGGACCCCTGAATCTGGTGGCGCKGGAAGCTCCAGTGGGCTTCAGGCCATTGGCTAGCCCCTGAATTGGCACCACAATCAAAACAAACCATGGGCGGGCAAGGCTTTGCTTGACAGGGGTTTGTTTACATTGTCAGGAGCGAGTTTTGGGTCCACTTTCAACGTCGATAGAGGAGAAGAGCGAGAGGATAGTCCTGGAAGGTCTAGGAGTTTTGGGCATGGAGATCGGAGATGAGGGAATGGTTTTGGAGACGAGTGCTTCCCGGCGACAAAACCATCGAAGCCAAGCAGATGAACCAACCGAGACTGGAGGACAATGAACCGAATGAACTTATGGGGTCGGATGAGGGTTTCTAAAGGGTGTATTAGCATGTCGTGTTTCATGGTGGAATTGGTGTTTTTGGCTTTGGGTAACAGTAGTGCCAGAGTTTGGAGAGCTAGGAAACCGAAGATAGTGAACCGAGTGATTCTGGTCTCGATAGTTCAAGTACTCAAAGGAAGAAAGAAATCCTTGTTTTTCACACTCTCAGTTCGTCTACCCATGTGCTTGTTGATACTACCACCAACACGCCGGACCGATAATGATACTTCTAACGGTGAATCTCTTCGTCTCCAAATTTCCCAAAACCAGTCTCCTCGACAGCCCAACAAAGGTATGACTAGAGCTATCATAATATGACGACAAAGGGTCTAGCTCTACCCAACAACCACGATCAGGAGAGGAGACTAGGAGAGATCCAAAGTGAGCACTTGAACAGAACAAGAGTGCCTTTCGTTCACACTGACTACAATACCATGCTATATCAGAGCCGAGTTGCAAGTTACTCTCCGCTCTTCTTTCATACCTGCCCCATCTACCGACATAAGCACCTTTCATGGATGCTGCCAACTGGAGTATGTTAAGTTCACATGTGATCGTTGAGGTATGTGGAGATAATAGGTAAGTACGCTGTTCTTTCTTCCAGCACCAATGTATCACTATATCCCTTTACTGGCTACATTCTAGACACTTTCCTACCTACCCTATGTCTTCGAAGCTTTCTTCCGGTTAAGTCGTGTGTCTTTCTCGATGCCCATACGAGAACCCCATGTCCTTTCGGTGGCTACTGCCCCTTGAGTTGCATTGTCCCATCTTTGATCCCTTTGATATCCACTTATGAGCCAGCTTACGCACTTACTCCATGTGTGACAAGGGCAGTATTCTGGGCTTGGAACAGTAGTTCAATTCAGCTGATAAACTACTTTGGTCTCGAAGGCCTTGTTGAATCCCTTTCAAGCCTTCCATCCAGGCCGGGCTTCCTGGCCTTCTTATGCCAAAGCCTTCCTTCCTC
>RAOR01000614.1:0-12470 GCA_009805435.1 Neurospora sp. FGSC 26625
AGCAGCTAATAAACTACTTTGGTCTCGAAGGCCTTGTTGATCCTTTCAACCTCCATGAGAAGGTCGGGCCTTAAGGCCTTCTTATACCAAAGWAGKTTATTAGCTGAATTGAACTACGGTTCCAAGCCCTGAACACAGCCCTTGTCACAGCATTATTGACACGTTGCACAAAGCGCGTCGTTGTCTGTATATCCGGGGTCATAGTTGTTACTACCGGACGGATCGCTAGCCGCGGCAGTGGGACTCGATTGAGTCTGCTCGGGAAGACTGTCCGACTCGAGGGCAGAACAAAATTCGGTAAACGTCCACTTGGGCGACAAATGTGATTCAGCAGCTGAGCCGGTCTCCATGGGTGAACGAGGGGCACTGAGCGCATCGACTGGTGTATCCTGGCTGGAAAAGCCGACTCCAACGGGCGCAGCGGATGATGGGGGACGGGTTGTGGTGGGCATAGAGACGGACAAGTCTTCCCCCGCCATCGTGCTGTTTGGTGGGCGGTGGATGACTGAAAATGACTGAACGAGCCAGACTGGAATGAGAGAGGAATGGCAGTCCGCCCATAAAGTGCGAGAAAGCTGGTCGAAATCCCAGCAAAAATGCGAAAGACACCCAGGCGAGACAGAGCTCAGATTAGATGGTGAAGAGGTTTGTATTGGGTGAGGAGAGATGGCTAGAAGGCCCTTCCCAGATTGGAACCCAAGGCAATCGAGCATCAACTTCCACTTCTTTTGCTTGTGGGGGCGAGAAGAAACCGTTGATTGGCGACACTAGCCGAAGGGAAGCGTGGCGGGGTTCTCTGCACCTGTCGGACCTTCCATGTCGTTGCGGGCCCCGCACTTTCGGAGACCCCGCACGTCCCGTCCCGGACCCTGCACGCACCGGACTCCGCACATCCCGTCCAGACTTCCGGCCACTCGGCCAACCCGGGTGCCCGCCGACCTCTACCCTCCCTCACGACACAAAAAGCTTCGCGTCAACAAGGACTACGCGCAGTCCGTACGAAATGACTAAAACAGGCCACAGTTGGCAGACGACCGCCTATTCTTGCAGCAGGCCGTGTTGCTGTTTTGGACTTGTGATCAGCGCAAAACATCATCAGCAACCCGTCCCGGGAGAGATAGCGGTTTGTACCTGCATACTCTGCGGCACTGATGAGTGTGTATCCCGGGACCTTGAAGTTGACCTGCTCGTGGCTCGTGAACTGGAGATACTGGGAGATAACAGTAATGGTGGTGGTAGAAGCGTCCCTTGCCCCATTTCCTAAGTCTGGACAACTTGGGGATAAAGTTAGATGTTTCACTTGAGCAGTGCCAGTACACGGACCGAGGAGTTGAAGGTAGTGACCCCTTGCTGAGCCACAGTCATGCTTGGATCTCCCGTCCCGTGGCCAAACGCGGGTCCGTCCCAAATCCGTAACCTATCTTTCCCGTGGCTATTTCCAGGAGGGGACGTCTCAGTCTTGGGAAACAAACGAGACGAGCAAAGGTTGCTGATAAGTAATCTGCAAACCGACAACGAAGGGTTGAGCAAGCGAGAGGGAAATTCAGGAACCACAACCTGCCGTTGTTGTAGACATGTAGACTGACCTGGAAACAAGAAAGGCACGGACGGCAAAGGAAATCAGGAAAATGCCTATAAGACTGGCTAATATTGCCACATGCAAATACATACTGGAAGATAGGAGGGTGGGTTGCATTGCACGCAGAACTTGCCGCGGTAGCATTGATGATACTTCAGGGGGCCGCCATGGCAACTTTGAGATTCTGAGGATCGCGTACAGAGAAGGTGCTGAAGAGGAGGTGGCAACTTGGTGGGCATAAGTACAACTTATAAGTCCAGACTGAGGAGGTGGTAAGGAGCATACGTATCATGATAGTGATAAGGGTATGTGTGTCGATCCATGTGTGGCACATGTGTGACGAATTGTGCAATGAGGCTCGGTACCATGAAATTTTTGATCAATGTTTTTTGGTGACATGTTGAACAACACTTCCACCATTTCTTCCACTTTTTGTCCGAGTTGTCGACATTGAAAAGGAACTGGATAATAGTGGATGCGATTGGCTGATGAAAATTTTTCGACAGCAGCAGGGTTGTCGATCCCTCTCGGGTTTCTGCCTCGCATCTATGAGCCCATGACGTGGGTCCGAGCCGCAAGGCGTGCTGCGTACACCTCGATAGATCTTCTAGAAGCCCGAGGGGCTCGGGGATGAGTCGAAGGTGGCTTGATGGATGGGGAAACGGGCCGAAGCATCATCGGAAAGGATGTCAGACAATCCTTCGGTCGAGGATAAGACGATATGGAATTATGGACCACATCGGGTTCGGGGCCGAGTTCGACGGAGAGAGCGGTACTGGATCAAGTTAGCCGGAGTCACCTACGTGAACAGTCAAGGTGAGGTGAGATCGCGAGGTCCGGGCCATCGGAGTTTGAGATCCGTCTCCGTCAAACTCACCATCCTCCGGCCTCTTGGCAGAACAGCACCGAGTCCAAATGGCTGAGAAGAATGATCTTCATTGGTGTTGAGAACGAAGATGCCAGCCGCGCGCCACCCTGTCAAGCCCTATGTTAACGTTGCACGCTAGTCTCAGGGCTGAGACAAGATGTAAGGTACTGTACCTCGTCTTTAATATGGACATGGCACAAGTCTCTCTGCTGGCCGGGGAGGTGTAAGCATTGCAGCATCGAGAGTCGACCACATCCTCGACCTTGTCGCCGCTGCAGATCGTAGAACAGCCATAGAGATACACAACGGCTGTCAAGGCTGCAGCGCAGAATGTTGTCCCTCGTTCTAGGTCCGGGTGTAGGGAGGCCACCCGGTACCGTCAAGCTAAGACATCAAGGTGTGTTGAACACTGCTGTCTGCTTGTCTTTCAAGGCATCCGACCCGCTGCCAAGTGGTGAATCTTGGGGCCACAGGTGGGGTCGCTACTGCAGAGGCGCATCCCTGACCTTGAATTAGCAGGGGGCCGAAAAGAGGAAGGTGGAGATAGAATGACACAAGAGCCGCACCGGTATTTGGAATGAAAGATGGCCAATGGGGGCAGGCCGTGCAATCGAGAGCCTGAGGATTGCGGTGGTGAAGCATGTGAAGGAGCTGATTGTTGAGGCTGATGTGATTCGAGAACCGTCATGGAAGCCACGGCGAACATTGTCTCGGGCGTGGGGGTTGCCTTGCCCGACCTGGTCCCTGGAGTCTGATGGTCGATGGCTCCCAGCCAGATGTCCCAGAGATGCTAAACTCAGAACGTTGAGTACTCGGTCTGGGGCTCGGATCGTGGCGTTGCATGACATGGCTTCTCTAGCGGCGTGGAGGCGCAGTCCAATTGTCCTGTCATGTCTCGGATTAACGTTGCCAGGAACGGAGCCTACAGGTACGTACAGTCAGCAGACGAGCAGACAGAGATAGACACGGAATTGCCGTTTGCTGTCACAGTTGAACCGTGATGTTTGGGCTGGTGTTGACTTAGCATGATAAGCACTAGACAGAGGTCTTCATCAGCGCGTCCAGGCAGCGGGCATCTCGAAGGAGGACGGTAGCCGAAGAGGTGGAGGAGGATGTGGTATTTGTCAATGTTTCCAGCAAGATGAATGGTCAATAGGCAAATAAGATTTTCGAGGTCGCAAATGATGACAGAATCGGCGAAGGTGACGGTTGCCTGGAGGGAGTGTCGTCGAAAGAAAATGGAAGTGGAAGACCGTCAGCCATCCCGCTGGCGTTTAAGCTTAAATCGGCAAGCCTATAGGGCCGTCGGCCGCTGTAAAAGGTGCCCCTGTGCAGTAAGCACGGGTGGATCCATGCGAACCATTGCTGACAGACACAAGGACTGCGCACAGGTCGCTGCCGGTCTGTCAAAAGCCGTCAACACCACCTTATCGTTATCTCCGGCCCTTCAGACAGCTCGTTTGGCGGCCCGTCAGCTTTCCGTCTGGTCCCACTACCTTACTGTTTGTCCACTTTCCCATCGCTTAGGAAACAACAACAAACACACTTGCTTGCACCTCAGCCGACATCACCAGCAAATCCTTCGGGCCCGGCGGGAACCATCAGATCGAATGTCATCATTGAAATCCGAACGCTCTCATTGTTTTACAGAGCAAACATGTCGGTTTCTTCTGTTCAGCTGTTCTTTTCTCGACCCCTCCACGGTGGTGTTTACAGTGGACAATGGCGCCCAGAATAACTTCATTCAGCACGCAAACATCAACACGGCAACATGAGCCACCACTACACAACTTATTTCTGGCAGCTCCAGCATCTTTTCCGATCCCAAAACCGAGCGAGTTGCTTCCATGTTAAACTTGAACACTCAAGCGTGTCGTCTCAACTCTCGACCGGACTGGTCAATTCACGTTGCATCCCAACTGGATCTCAAAGTCATCCATGCAGACAAGCTTCCAGGCATCTCCCCTGTCTCCTGTTCCTCGATTGTACTCTGCAATGCAACCACTCTTTGAACCCTCCCACACTTTTCAGTCTTGATAGCATCCGGTTCCTCGCTTTGTGTGTACCTGACCTTCCCGTATGGGTCTGACAGGCATGCCCGACCTGCCATGTCTGTACATGATGTGTACTKTCGCATGTCTGTGTCTGGCCCGGGTTATCCCCATCCAGACATGTCCCAAGTGGTACAATGTGATACCAACCCAGACCTTGTGGATCATGTCTTGAGCCTCCCATCCTTCAGACTCACCTGCTTTTCTGTCATGGCTTCTATTGTTCAAGCCACCATTACTGATGTATGGAAAGCCATTGTATCTTTGCTACGTCTTTCTGGCGGCTTTGCCTGCTTTGGCGCCCGCACAATGACGTTGGGATGGTTACCAAGGAACGTTTTCTCGGTATCTCTTGTCTTTGTTTGGGACTTAGACACCTGTTGCTGACACAACAGAGAAGCCTGATGTCGTGAACGAGCCAGTAGCTCTAGGAAGCATCTTCAAGGTACTCGATTTCCAGTCAAGAAAAGTCTTGTATTGGTCAAAAAACTCCAACGATATCTCTTCAATTCGGCCGGACAGTGGGCACGCTCGCGTATCAAGCTTGACCGACGTGATAGCAAGAACAAGAACGGCAACGCAAGGTCAGCAAGGTTGAGCTTGGTCCCCACGGGCTTCAACTGCGCGGGATATGCAACCCTCTCACCCTCACCCTCCCGAGATCCCCATAGCACAAGGGCCATGCCTCGGTGGTAGCGTCTAGGATGGGTAGGAGGGTAGCAAGCTCGACAACGGCTCCTTTTCTTTTGACATTCCGTTTTCAGCCTCCTTTCAGTCCTTCTCCGGTACGTACCAAAAGTTACAATATCCATTCCAAGTTGGGTCCCAAACTTTTTGTTTCGTTTGGCAACCAACCGGTCACCATCAAACGAGCCATTCCACATCCTCTACAGTATCCTATGTTGGTGCCCCATGTCAACACCCTGCACACAAAGATCGATAAGCGACTTGAACATGCCTCTTTCTTGCATCTCAAGGATCCCYCTCATGTCGAGRTACATCCTRCMCTGAAAGGTACCTAGTCTMTTCGGGGAATTGACACATCAAAAGMTCTTCYTGGCAACATSGAGCTGATTCTTACGCAGTACACTTGAGACTGATGGACCCCATCATGACCAGGATCCATCACAAGCGCCGCGCCGTATCCAACATCAGAGATCCCCGTTGCGGATTTCTTTCTTGGTACGCGCCTTGAGGCTCGGGCTAGATGGACATGTCATGGTCCTCGACTATTGGGCTTGGCCAGAGTAAGCATGGGCTGACTTTGGCCTACCWGCCCTACRGTCCTTTCTTCCATGTTTCCGAAGGRTCTGTATCATGGTATCTCGTTGTAGATATCACCAAAGGTTACAATGGTTGCCATCAAGGTATAAAGGTATTCCACCTCTCTTCCCGTCCATACTCTATTTTCATCATCAGGATCAGCATCCGGTGTTTGAGACCCAACAGTTCCAGTTCCACTACCACCTTGTCAACAACTCATCACTTTGGCTTTTGCTTCCTGATTCCAAATCACCTCGCCTTCATAGTTTCACACCACAAGCAACACTTCAACACTCACGTCACCATGGCTTCCCCATACAGCCAGGAGCTCAAGCCCGCTGAGCCCACACCCGCGCATACCGCCCAGTCCGAGGTCGTTGAACAGGTAGACGACTGCGAGTCCGAGGATGAAAGCGATGATTCCATCCGCGAGACCAGCCGCGATCTCGAGTCGGGCGGCACCACAGCCGCCAACACCCCTTACGCGACCGCCTCTCCCGCCTCCAGCTCCAACGGCTTCTCTGATCCCAAGAAACACAACGAAAAGACCATTGTCAGGGTCCGCCAGCTCGTCCCTGATATCGACCCTCTCGAGTACCACGGTCTAGACTCCTCCCCCTTGCCTCCCAAGAAGGGCAACCGCCTTTACCGGTACCTCCGATGGAACTTTGGGTCCGTCTACCGACGCATCTTCTGCCTGGCCTTCATGGGTAACGCCGCGGCGGTGTTGTGGTTCATTATCCGCTCTGGTATCGAAAACCGCCCGATTCTCACCTACCAACAAGCCGCCACCGCCGTCACAGCCAACATCTTGATGGCCATCGTCGTCCGCAACGAGCACGTCGTCAACGCTTTCTTCTGGATCTTTGGTACCTGGGCCAAGGTTCTCCCCCTCTGGGCCCGCACCCTCTCGGCCAAGATTTACTCTTATGGTGGTCTTCACTCGGGCGGTGCCGTGGCTGCCACCTTCTGGTACGCCATCTACCTCGTGCTGCTCACCATAGAGTACCGCTCCCAGGAAGGCCCGCTTGATGCCATCAGAGGCTACATCTACCTCTTCAGCTACGCCATCATCTTCATGCTCGTGGTCATGCTCATCTTCGCCTATCCGCGTGTGCGTGTGAAGATGCACAACTCCTTCGAGAACACGCACCGCTTCATGGGATGGACTGTCGTCGGCCTTTTCTGGGCTCAAATCATGTTGCAGACAGCCGATGCCTCCAACAAGTCCTCCTCCCCCCACCATTCCTTCGGCCATGTGCTCGTCCGCAACGCCGCCTGGTGGATGCTCCTCATCACCACCCTCCTCATCGCCTACCCCTGGTCGCGCATGCGTCTCCGCAACGTCGAGGCCGAAGTGCTCTCCTCCCACTGCGTCAAGCTCAACTTCGACTACCGCGAAGTCTACTTCGGCCAAGCCATCCGCCTCACCGACGCTCCCCTGAAGGAAACCCACGCCTTCGGCGTCATCCCCCACCCCCTCGCCCCCACCGCCGCCGAGCTCGACGACGAGAAGAACCCCATCACCGGCGACCCCATCCAGCGCCTCTCCCACGCCGGCGACAAGGGCTTCTCCGTCATCGTCTCCCACGCCGGCGACTGGACCCGCAAGATCATCGACCACCCGCCCTCGCACATCTACACGCGCGGCACGCCCCAATTCGGCGTCATGCGCTGCGCGGGTTTATTCTCCCCCGTCATCGTCATCGCTACCGGTTCCGGCATTGCGCCCTGCTTGTCGCTCTTCACGCAACACCCCGATCATCCGGTGCGCATCATTTGGTCTACGCCCAACCCGCTGCAGACGTACGGCCAAGCGCTGCTGGATCTGGTCTATAAGACTGACCCGGCTGCGGTGGTTATCGATACCCGCAAGACGGGCAGGCCTGATTTGGTCAAGATTGCGTATCGCGTGTGGGAGCAGAGTAGGATGGGAGTGTTTCCGGAGGAGGTGAAGATCCAGGCTAGGAATCCTTGTGAGGCGGTGGTGATTATTTCTAATCAGAAGGTTACGSAGAAGGTGGTTTATGGGCTGGAGAGTAGGGGGGTGCCTGCTTATGGTGCGCTGTTTGACTCTTGATTTAACTATCTGGTTTTCTGTCAATGTTTAGATTGGGCTTGGTGTTTTGGGCGCTCTTCTTGTTTCTGTTTGAAGCAAAGCTACTGTTCTTGCACATATATCTTTTGGCTTCTTTTCTTCTTGTTGGCTTTGTTTTGGGGATTGGGTTGCTTACGAAAAGACGCTCGCTATGATGGAATATGAAATCCTGGGGTCAAGTAAWAAGAGAGATTGAGATTAGAGGGGGTGTACATAGGAGAGGACGATTCTGGAAAGATGCAGTACATACTACATATGACAGACTTGCTAAATAGGATACAAAATGAACTTGATACAGTTACCTCGCGCTGTTCCCCTTCTGACCATTCCTCTTATTACGTTCAGTGATTGCTCCAAGTTGATGGGCAGCCAAAGCCAGAAGGTGGTTGGAGTTCGCGGTCCCGTCCCGCTTTCCAACCTCCAACCTCAAGACGGGCACACCCGACGTGGGGCATCATATTAGATTTCTGTCCCCTGTGTCCCCAGCCGTGTGTCTCATCTCGTGAAGCAAGCCCTAGCCCAAGCTTGAGGTCCGACGGAGACGGGAGTCTGAGGCCGATCGGTCACAGAGATCAAGATAAGAACGGCACGACAATGGAACCTAAGAGATCGGGACAGCGATAAGAAGCTTCTTTGTGCCGGGACCGGCACCGACGGGTGCGGCCATGGCGACGGGCGACGGGCGACGGGACACAAGGAAGGAAGGATCTGACACTCAGAAACCGGAACATTATATGGAAGGAGCTTTCTAGAAGCTCCTGGAGGGAGGAGGCATCGGCACTTTCAGGACATGGAAGCTACGATAGGTACCAGGTACCTAATTGATTGGATTCGACTGGAACTTTGGAAGGAAAGTTCGATTGAATTGCATGAGTGCAGACGGCATCCATGACCAAGTTCCCCAAAAATGACCAAGTTTACCAGAAAATTCCCCAAGTTTGAGGGTAAGGGGAGACATTGAGAAGCCAACAGGAGGCAAGGAGAGTAATAGAGGCGTTGAGACATGGAGCCAACAGGAAGCATTGACAGCAATAACGGTCGGCCTTACGGGAGCGGGAGCGAGGACGGCCGGATAGGAGCCAGTGGTGGCCGGGAAAAGTGGGCCCCTCCCCCGGAGATGTAGATTCGTGGGCGCTTCCGTTCTCTTCTCTGTCTCCCCGGGGATTTAGCTCCGTCCATGTCCGTGGGGAAGAGTAGGTATTTTCTCTACACAATCAAGCGCTGTTCCAAATATTCGACTAGATTCTCGCATTTTCGTACATATTTCGGTTGTGTGGCAAAACAGACGAATCATWGAGCTGGAATCGACAACGTCGTTCGATTAACGTCGATTTCGATGATGCGCTGATGCATCGGAATGCGGAAGGCGGAATGCGGAATGCGGAATGCGGGATGCGGGATGCGGGATGGTTACATCGGTGGCATACTGTTCCCAAGCTCATTGCTGCTGCCGCTGCTTTTTGGTAGACAAACCTTCGAAACGAAAGACGAAAATCAAGAACCTCAATTATACAATCGGAAAGAGTCCCGCCTTGATAGATTCAAGTGCGCTGATGTCGAATCTACAACCGGTTCTATTGTATCTCCTCATTTGGTGGATATGCGAGCAAATAAAGTCTAGTTCAACTCTCGGGAAGTCAACTCCTGACACTGGTAAACACCAAGACCGGTAATCGGTATCGTAGGTACGCAAAGGAGCGCTCTCCTCAATGAGCGGTTCGATCCAGGCTTGATAACTTGCATGTGCTTTTCCAGGATGGCCGGGGAAAAGTTCCGCTGGAACACTTCAAGATGACTTCATCGACGGTGAACAACTCGTATTGCGAGAAACGGGTATCGCACGGTCGTTCCAGATCCTTCCTTCCCTGCAACCCCGCCCAACACTCCCACAGACAAAGTTCGGACGGGACGAAGTCGCAACTTCAGAAGCTGATCGAAACTGGTGACAGGTCGGAATCAAGCCCCCATAATGCATGTCCCTCGGGCCATTATGACGAACAGTCGAAATGATGTCGCAATGACCACAAAACACTCGCATCCCAGCACATCTCCAGACGGCATATAAAGCCTGCCTGCTCCCATCTACTTCCTTCCCGTCTCTTTCCTTCCTCCTCACCCACAAACTCATCGCACCATGCGAAGATTTCCCACCACCATCCCCTTTAGAATCACCAAACCAACAACCGCTTCAGCTGCCACTCGGTCTCACCACCTCCCACGCTCAATCACCCATCAACAAACACAAACCCGGCCAATCTCATCAACAATGTCTCTCTTCCACCCGCGCTCCACCCTCTCCCACCCCTCCTCCTCTTTCGGGTCCCAACCCGGCTTCTCCTCCCTCTTCCGCATGCTCGACGATTTCGACAAATACGCCCAACAAGTCGGCTCCCTGGTCCCTTCCAACATCGGTACCTCCCTGCTCCCTTCGTCCTTAGGCACCGGCGGCACCGGAATGGAGACCTTCAACCCCAAGTTCGACGTGACCGAGGAAGACTCGACCTACACGCTGCAGGGCGAGCTGCCGGGCGTGGACCCCAAGAATGTCGAAATCGAGTTCACCGATCCGCACACGCTCGTTATCTCGGGGCGCGTTGAGCGCACCCGTACCGAGGGAGACCCCAACCTGCGTCTGGGCAGCTCAGCCGAGAGCAAGAAGATCGAACAGGGTTCGGAGAAGGAGAAGGATAAGAGCAAGCAGCAGCAGCAGCAGCAGGGCAAGGAGGAGAAGAAGGAGGAAGGTGCTGAGAGCAAGCAGCCCACTGGTCCGAGGTACTGGGTGAGTGAGCGCAGCTATGGAGAGTTTAGGAGGGTGTTTACCTTCCCGACCAACGTCGATCAGGAGAAGGTCGAGGCGAAGTTTGAGAATGGGATTTTGAATATCAAGGTGCCCAAGGCGGAGAAGAAGGGGAGTAAAAAGATTGCTATTCAGGGTTGAACGGCCCAGTGCATGTGCCCGTTCTGAAAACACGGGAGTATGTAGTGTGGAAGACGAATGGAACGGGAGGGAGAGTTGGTGACGAACTTTTTCAACAAAGGACATGATGGGAATTTGATGATGACCTTTTCAACAAAGGACGTGATGGGAATTTTTTTGGAGAAGTTTGTATGTGACTTCGGCTGTTGTACTCGGAGGATATAATCAATCGCTGGTTAGGTGTTCTTGGACTCGGAAAATGATGGGTGGTTTGTTATCTGTGGCCTGTAAATCCTCACAAAAAAAAAAAAAAAAAAACCCTGTATCATCTCGATCTGCTGCCTTTCCTGTGTCCGAGTGCCCTCTTAATGATATTTGATGAGGAGCCTTATTGTGCAAATCTTGTTGTCGGCGCAGGCCGAAATATGTCAGCGAGCCGAAACGGCAGAAAGCCTGGTCGCCTTACAAGGCAACCTTATCTCCAGCTGGGCAAACCTCGCTCTTTTCGGCTTTTGCTTTGATGTTGTTTGCATCAGATCCAAGCCCCTATGCATCGCAACCGTTCGGCCACCTAGCCTATGAGGACACAAGCCTCCGCTGTGATGGTACACACCCTCGACAACGTCCAGATGACGAACTGCAAGCGCGATAGGTCAATCCATAAGGCTCTGAACCGCGAGTTACACTGCGTTGACAAGTTGCCGGCAGGCTGGTTCTCGGATGCGTTGATGAACATCTTGYTCGAGATGGACCGGGCAATGTGCGACCCATGCCGGGCATCCGCCAAGGGAGCAGCCAACAACGCCTTGTTGGGCGACGAGCCGAGTTTGCTTACCCTGATCCGGAACGGGAGGAGAACAAGGGATGACTTGCAGCTTTCCAGGCTCTCGGGAATTCACTACTTAAACCTTGGTCTGGTTGCCTGGTAATCCTGTTCGTTTATCAGGTTCGAGGCATCAATTGTTTCCGTGCCCGTCTTAGCAGACACTCATCAGTTCCTTCCTTACCTACCTGGCACCTACCTCAAACTCACCATTATGGCCTACATTCGCACCTCCGACTACTCTCGCGACAGTCATGATGATTATGCATCCAGCTCGAACTCGCATCACCCCCCCACACACTCTCACACAAACCACCGGGGCCGTCCTGCCTACACCACCGTTCGGCCCTTCATCATCAACAGCACCGGTAACCATCACCAGGCCGTAAGAAGAGGAAGGGACGACCATGATGAGCACTATCGACGCGTAGGCGACTACGTAGCCGACCGTCTTGTTCCCACCATGCTCAGGAGCTCCGACCGCCCGGTTGAGGTGTTTATGAACTTTGGAGATGCGAAGCTCACTCTGCCGGAAGAAAACCATAGAGTTGGCTGCACCTCAAGATCTGCTTCCCATGGACCCAATGCCATCATCTACAACGCTCCCGGTTGTAGTCTGACGATAGATGGCCGAAGATGTGACCGGTACTGTGACCGCTGCGATCTGGTTGATCGAGACCACCGCGACCGGGACCGGGACCGACATCATCACCTTGGCAGGGGACTTGTGACAAGGGCAGTGATCTGGGCTTGGAACAGTAGTTCAAATTCAGCTAATAAACTACTTTGGTCTCGAAGGCCTTGTTGATCCTCTCAATCCTCCAGGGGAAGGCTGAGCTTCAAAGCCTTCTTATGCCAAAGGGAAACGGTA
>RAOR01000615.1:0-12437 GCA_009805435.1 Neurospora sp. FGSC 26625
TGGTTCGATCGGGAATCTGAGGGTAGAGACGCAATATATATCTTGAGGCCCTTCTAACTCGCCTGAAGTGATATACGTACGGAGAARAGTGTTTACCAAAGCCAACCACACCTCCCAAAAGCCAACCACACTTCCCAAAAGCTAACCACACCTYCCAAAAGCCAACCACACTTCCCAAAAGCTAACCACACCTTCCAAAAGCCAACCACACCTTCCAAAAGCCAACCACACTTCCCAAAAGCTAACCACACCTCCCAAAAGCCAACCACACCTCCCAGTTAGAAGTACTAAGTATATGGAGTAGGAGTCAGGGGTAAATGGCAGGGGTAAGTACCTTGTGTAGTGTATGCCTAGCCTACTCAGCTGGGCTTGGCGTAAGTGGAACAGTGCACTCGACGGCGAAGGCAATGGGAAAACGGTTCTAGAAACGGGGGCGGCGTTTTCAGCTGAGTCATCCAAACCCCTGTCGAAAACGGCTCCCATAGATAGTCCTCCGATTGGTAGCTTATCTATGGGAGAGCGGACGGGATCCCGAGTTTTCTACCATCTATGGTCGTATGTGCTTGATCAGTTTTCCGCGTTCCCTTATGAACTTGTTCCGGCTCACCCATCAGCATTGTGGTTGTAGGAAACGAAGCAAATCGATCCATCTGGGACTAGGACTGGGAATATCAAAGGGTACGTCTACACCTTCCCAGTCATTCATTCCTAGTGCCTCCTCCACCTATAAGGCGCGCACCATGATCATAAGATAAAGCTTCTGGTAACCGCACTGTTTTATTCTATTTTAGGTCCGGTTTTGTGTGCTTCCGTCTACATCACCTACTAGGCCCTTCCGTGAAGCCTCCCCGTGAATATTTCTGACGACGGAGCATGTAGAGCTTTGCCATTTTAACGCCTTGGCACTTGTAAGCCGCCATTTCCCATACAACCATCGATGTAAATCCAACACCGGGTTCCGTATCTTGACTTAATCCCGTCCCGTATGGCTTCCAACGCTCTTTCCTGACACTGACAGTTATTTATGCGAAAGCGGAAAAAGGCCATGATGCCGTAATGGCCAAACGATATTCTCGAACCGAAACTCCTCGCCGTTTTAGAGACCCAAGAAGCAAAAAACCCAACCTATTTGTCCGAGCATTTTCCGCGCCGAAACACCTTGCCGTACAAATCTTGAGTTCAGCCTGAAAGGAAAACCATGGTCTCTGCTCTGCCACCTGCTTAACGAATCACCGGATCTCTCATGAAATCAGGAAAGTCCGAAAACCCTCCCTCACCAGGGCGATACCTGCTTCTGCTGCCCGCCTCAGCAGAGCCCGCCTCGCGATCAATATGCTCCAGCAACTCCAACAGACTCGCTTCGTCGTAGTCATTTTCTTCTGTGTTGTTCGCCAAAGCAGCAGCCTCCATCCTCTCCGCCGCTTCATCTATCCTAACACCCATCTCGTGAATGGCATCGCCTCCAGCAGCCACCGCACCGCCGACCGTATTCTCGTCAATAGCGAAAATCTTGAGACCGCGAATGTGTGTATCCTTGCCGTTCTGGTGGTTCTCCTTGATGTGGGCCTGGACAATCCAGCAGCAGAGGGAGTGACCGTCAGGGGCCCCGCCGCAGTTGGCGATGGGTACATCTTGCCAGCCGACGGGGTTGGTGAGCTTGACGTCGGCAAATTCGATGAGGTCGTGGTGGCCGGTACCGGCGTACCAGACGATGTTGGTGGGCGTGTAGGATTCGTCATGGTTATAGTCAACATAGAATCGGATTGCCCGGATCTCGACGCGGCGGAGGAAGTGGATTGTTAGGAGGTGCGGTTGTTGGCCGTCGGATCTGGGTGGAGTGTCAGTAAGAGGGACCGTGGGAGGAGGGAGGATAAATTACTGCCAGTATTTGTCGAGGTCCTCTGTGAGGAGCTCCTCGACGCCGTTGCCGGGCTTGTGGCTGGAGACGCCAAAATGTGCGAGATTGTTGATCTCACGAAGGCCAATGGCAGAGGGGTCGAACATTGAGTGTTGGAGTTGTTCGGTCTCTTCGAGATCCTCGTCTGGGTCAATTCTTTCTCCGTGCTCGTCGAACCCAAATTCGTCTCCGTGGTCATCGTTGCCGTGGTGGTCATCAGCCCCCTGCATGCCCTCGTCCAAGCCCTCGTGAAAGCCCTCTCCCTCAAGATCATTGTCATTGGTATGGTTCTGATCATCGTCTTGGAGCTCGATGTCACTCGCTGGGCCGTCGCCCACGGGACTCGGGAAGTCCTCGTCGTCTGACTGCTCTTCTTGTGTACGCTGAGCTCGCGCTGATTGTGCTGGAGAGGCAAGCCAAGTTCCGTTAGTAACTGCAAAAATTTCGGCGATGTCGTAGATTCCATTGTATAGGCCCTCATTCACTTCGTCGACGTTCTCTTGATCGAGGGTTATGGGAGCGCGGAGGCCGAGAGGTCGAGGAGAGTTCAAATCCCTCTCAGCTAACTCTCCCAGTACTCGCCGTCGCTTGAGCGCGGGTTGGTATGGCAAAGATCGAAGCATGGTGGGAAAGTGTAGCGATGTTTATGCGAAGATGTAAGGAAGGGCAAGGTGGTAGTTGGCCGAGTAGTAAAAGTAGGTGATGGGGAAGAAAGGAGAAGGCATGATATCTAAGTAGAAAAAAACTGCAAGTTGACAGGAGGTTGATGAAGGAGAACGCCAACTTGACGGGAGAAGGAAGAGTCAAGGAGAGAAAGGAAGGGTTGGCGGAGAGGAAGTGAGAATTCGTGAATGGAGAAACATTGGCGGGGTAGTAAACCTGAAATGACTGCTCAGGAACAGAAAGAAAGGGGTAAAGTGAAATCAAGGTCGTCGCCAGGTTGAGAGGTGAACCCAATCTGGGTGAAGGTTGATGGAACGGTGGCTGAAGCTATCGCAGCTTCGTCCCAAGGTGTACCGATTCTGCAAGCCATAGCAGCGGTAACAGACGGGACCAATTGCACAGCAAGTAGCTTCTGAGATGGGATGACAGGGTGGGAGAAGTGGACAGGTGAAGGTAGTGACACATAAATACAGACATCCAGGCATCAGGAATTGGTCTCGTGGAAAATAAAAGACCAACTTGAACCACGGTGAAGGTCGTGTAAGTGATAGTGCAAGGACTGGTCAGCGTGTAAGTGAAGTGAGGTGGGGCTCCAAAAGGGGGAATGGGCACAAGGCCCTCGGAAGTAAACAAAGACCAAGACCCCTCCGACTTGGTGAAATGTTATGGGATTAGACAATATTGAATGGATATATAAAACTTACGAGGCATTGTAGAAGTTAGATTGACAGGTGGAGACGTTGAAGAAGGTCGCGGTTCAGGTGTGAAGCCAGAACCAACTGATCGCAGGGCAGCTCGGCGGGCTTCTTCCAGAACGGCGGCCTGTGATGATCGTGTGGTTCGTTGGGGGGTCTGCTGGGGCTCGAATCGCAGTCGTTGCCGGGCACGACGAGGACCTCTTGTGACGTTGGCCAGGTCYGCCAGGTTGGTTGGTGGTGTTTCGTCCATTTCAAGTTTTTTTCCGCCTCAAGGTTCTTTCTCCCTTTGCAGTTGCCTGGCGCAATGTCTTGAATGTTGAGGCAAGTTCCGTTTGCTGTTTGCGCTGGAAATTGTTATGGTTGTTTTGGCGGGGAAGCACTGGAAGCTGCCCGTGAAGTGTCCCTGGCATAACTTTCTAGGACAGCCATGTGGAGATAGTGCTGGACGCACAGACCTTATACCGAGATCGCCAGGAACAGAGGCAGGCCTGTCCCCACTTCAGAAATGCTGCCTGTTTCCATGTGACCTCGTGAAGTCAACGCGTCAACCAACGCGACCCGCTCGTCTTCCATCCGCGCTTCCTGACTTCAAACTCGTCGATTAGCCAGCCGATCTGGTGTGAAAGGCTACAGTATTGACAGAGAAGAGGATTTGCAAGATGCCGAGATCAGGTAAGGGTTATTTATGCCCATGAAACCTCTCTTGCCACCTAGAACTAGTGAAGTGGCTAACAGACCCAAGAGGAGGACACGATCCGCATCCTCGTCTCAACCGATAACCATGTCGGCTTTGGGGAGCGCGACCCCGTCCGTAAGGATGACAGTTGGCGCACCTTTGACGAGATCATGCAGATAGCCAAGAAGCAGGATGTCGACATGGTCCTACTGGGTGGTGATCTCTTCCATGAGAACAGACCCTCGCGCAAATCCATGTACCAGGTCATGCGCTCTCTTCGCAAACACTGTCTTGGCATGAAGCCATGCGAACTCGAGTTTCTCAGTGATGCTGCCGAAGTTTTTGAAGGAGCCTTTCCCTACGTCAACTACGAGGATCCCGACATCAATATCGCTGTTCCCGTCTTCTCTATCCACGGCAACCACGACGACCCAAGCGGCGATGGCCACTACTGCTCCCTTGACCTACTCCAAGCCGCCGGTCTCGTCAACTATTTTGGTCGTGTACCCGAGGCAGACAACATCCATGCCAAGCCCATCTTGTTGCAGAAGGGGAGGACCAAGATGGCTTTGTACGGATTGAGCAACGTTCGTGATGAGCGTATGTACAGGACTTTCAGAGACAACAAAGTTAGGTTCTACCGGCCGAACCAGCAGAAGAACGACTGGTTCAATCTTTTGGCTCTTCACCAGAACCACTACCCACACACCCCTACCAGCTATGTTGCAGAGAATATGCTTCCTGATTTCATGGACTTGGTAATCTGGGGCCATGAACACGAGTGTCTTATTGATCCCATACGAAACCCAGAGACAGGATTCCACGTCATGCAACCGGGCTCATCAGTCGCCACTTCACTAGTTCCTGGCGAGGCAGTGACAAAACATGTCGCCATTCTCAATATTACCGGCAAGAAGTTCGAGGTCGAAAAAATCCCACTCAAGACAGTACGGCCSTTCGTCACAARAGAGGTTGTMCTAGCCTCAGACAAGCGCTTCAAGGGCCTGGGAGAGAAGAAGTCGGATAACCGCCATGAAGTTACCAAGCGACTGATGGTGATTGTCGAAGAGATGATTGAAGAAGCCAATGCGGAGTGGCGCGCGATTCACGCAGAGGACGACGACATGGACGAGGATATGGAGCCACCATTGCCGCTTATCCGCCTAAAGGTCGAGTACTCAGCACCGGAAGGGGCCAAGTACGAAATCGAGAACCCGCAGCGATTCTCCAACAGATTTACGGGAAAGGTCGCCAACCAGAATGATGTTGTGCACTTTTACCGTAAAACTAAAGGAACAACAAGTAAGTTAAGAGCATTTTGTGAGAAACAACAGTGCATGACACTGACCATACACAGAGAAAATTGTAACAGCGCCAGGCGTCCCCGAGGGCGTCGCGGAGGCTCTTGAGTCAGTCGAGACCATCAAGGTCGACAACTTGGTCCGAGAGTTCTTTACCCAACAGTCCCTCAAGATCTTACCACAAGCACCATTCGGCGATGCGGTTAACCAGTTCGTCGACAAGGACGATAAGCATGCGGTGGAAATGTTTGTCATGGAGTCACTATCCACCCAAGTGAAGGGTCTCCTTCAACTCGATGATGAGAAGATGGCCGACCTCGACGAGCATATCGAGGATTTCAGAAAGGTTATGGAGAAAAGTTTCGATTCTGGTCAGCACAAGCAAGCCCAGCGCAAAAGACGGTTCAAGGAGAAGCCTGATGGCTGGGATTCGGATTTGGACGGCCACTGGATCAACCAACCACAAGCACTCGAAGAAGTTCCAGCTGAGCCCGAACCGCAAGAACGCCGTAGACCAGCCAAGAAAGTACCTACGTCAGGCGTCACATTCAGCGACGAGGATGAGGACATGGACATGGACATTGACAACCAACCCCTTCCGACTAGAGCGGCGCCAAAACGGGGAGCAGCGGCCAAAAAAACCACAGCAGCAACCAAGAAAGCGGCACCTGTCAAGAAGGCCGCACCGGCAAAGAAGGCAGCACCAGCGAAGAAGGCACCTGCAAGGGGTCGCAACAAGAAGAAGACTCCATTCGTAGATAGCGACGAAGAAGAGGAAGAGGACTACCGAGAGGATGAAGACGAAGAGGAAGAGGAGGAGGAAGATGTGATCATGGAGGATGACGAAGAGGACCCACCAGCGCCACCACCAAAGTCCAAGGCCACATCAAGGGCCGCATCTACTCGTGCCTCTGCTCGTGCTACTCCTGCTCGAGCCACACCAGCCCGGGCTGCACCTGCTAGGGCTGCACCTGCTAGGGCTACCCAAACCCGGGCTACTCGCGCGGCGGCTGGAATGAAGCAGACAACGATCGACTTTTCACAGTCTCAGAGGGCAAAGGGTTCACAGCAGCAGGCGATTGAGATTAGTGATGATGAGATCTCGGACGATGATGATGATGCGTTTGAGTCGATGCCCGCCAGTCGCAGTCGACGAGGGTGATTAGGTTAATATGGTTTGGGGGAGTCGATATGGGCATACTTGCTTGTGGTATCTTCAAGCGGGTTAATATATGTTCTGTGTTGACGTTGAGATGGGCAAGTTTTAGCTCAAGGTCATAAAGGAATCGCATCTCGAGGTTAAATGGGAATCCACGAACCATACAACGAAGGAAAGATGCCGCAAAGTTCACATACCGTCATAATAGTCTGTATTATGTGTGAAATTTTCTAAATAGAATCAGCAAGTAAAGTCACAAATTTTGAAGCCTTCAGATCATCTTGTGTTTGCAGTCGACATCAAGCAAGTGGGTGGCCCGAGCTTCATTGTTATAAGAGCCGCCCAGGGGAACCTCCGACCTCCAACCAGCAACATCATTCCATCCTTTGCAACAAAGCACCATCGATTTCACTTGTACTATCAAACCAATTCGTTTGGAATCTTCTCGTCCTTCAAACCTTGATTCAGTACCAGCATTTCCACGCATTTTCGTGCATCTTTGTCCCCTTTATCGGTACAACCAGTCACGTGATCCACGCGTCAGTGGCGGCCCGCCGCCCAGGAACCGATCACGTCTCCCGTCAGACCTGCAACCATCCAACATCTGTGGCATTTCGCGAACCCGATTTCCTGAAGCCTTCATCGAAAGAGGCTGCTCATCGGCAATCATGTCAGCAATTCCTCCACAACAAGGCAACGGCCTTCCCTCACAGCCACCGGCTGGAGCAACAGCACCCGCCGCCGCCGCCGCAGCGCCAGCAGTAGCCGACCCCGCGACAACGGAGGAGCAAGCCACGGCCGACGGCGCAACAACAGCAGCAGGCGACGCGACAGCCACCACCACCACAGCGCCCGCCGCCGCCGACAGCGATGAACGACCAAACATGGACATCCCCTCGCTGCCGGAACCTAAGCTTCCCACGCGCAAGGACGTGTCTCTCAGGGAGCTTCTGACCAAGATGGATGAATACGCGCCTATCGTACGTCATCGCCCCAGCTCCGTCTCCCCCCTCCCCCCCTTCCCCTCACCCCTTTCCGTTTGGTTGAACTTTCCATCCATCCCTTACCTAATATACCTCTTACAACTTACTAACTCGCATAATCTGTCCAACAGATCCCAGACGCAGTAACATCCTACTACATGACCCGCGCCGGCCTGCCCCCTCCCCCGCAAACCGACCAGCGTCTCGCCCGCTTACTCGCCCTGGCAACCCAAAAGTTCATCGCCGACATCGCCGCCGACGCCTACCAGTATTCCCGCATCCGCGCTTCCAACACCAACGCCAACAACCCCATGGGCAGTCTGGGCGCTGCCGMGGGGTTCCCGATCCCCGGACAACCGGCTAACCAGGCGGCTGGAGCGAAGGACCAGGGCAGAGGTGGACCCCTCGGCATTCAGAGACCGGGGTATGGTGGTGGTGGACAGGGCGGGAGCCAGAATCGGACGGTGTTGACGATGGAGGATTTGGGCATGGCGGCGGGGGAGTTTGGGGTTAATGTTAAGAGGAGTGAGTTTTATCGCTAGGGGCTAGGCTAGGGGTTTTCAGAGCGGCCCGCCCTCCTGGTGTGAAGGGAAGGGCGGAGGAGCAGTGGTCGTCATAAGGTTGTTTGTTTGCCTGGGGTCGGGTATGAGGAAGTGCAGTGGCAGACGGAAGGATGTTAGGCCCCGACAACAGATTGTTTCTTGCTTGAGGAGGGGGGAATACCACGATGATGGATGGATGGAGGAATGAGGGACAAAGGGTTTCGAAAGGGTCGGCAATCAAGGATGGGTCGGTCAACACGGAAACGGGCATAGGAGTTTGGGTCATCTTCGTCGGTTCTTATTTCTGCTTTTCTTTTTGCGCTTGGCGTTCAGGACTGAAGGCGCTATGGAAGATTGTCCCGTTCAGTTGTCCCCTTACATTTCAGGTCTACGGCTATGCTAGGCTAGGTAAAACAACCGGCCAAAGCATAACATACTACAATTCATAATCATATCCATACATAAACAATGTCCATGTGACAAAAACGCACATCAGCATGATCCAAGCGAAGTCTAATTTGCCCATAATATGATATAATATGTATACAGAACCTGTTCCCCCAACCCCTCCTCTCCTCTGGTATGGTATGGTATGGTATGGTACAGATAAGCAAAAAAATGCTTTTTACTTTTACCCGAAAAACGCCGCCCTCAGAAACGTGTGAAACCCGCACAACAACCTTGTATTCGTTGTCTATTTCTTTTTACCCCAGATGAAGGGCTTGCGTGTACTGTTTTGTTTTTAAAACCGTTCAGTTAGTATCCGTGTCCATGACCATATGTCTATGCCCTTTCTGTTTCTGACCACCATCACCACCACCGCCACGATCACCACCACCACCACGATCACCACCACCAATCCATGTTCAATACATAGTATAGTCCATGGTACCGATGGAATATTCATGTCATGCCTTGCCATATCTCCCCACACAGCACAGCAGCTCAAATATCTAACTCCTCTCCATAAAACTCAAAAAGAAAAGGGAAGAAACCTACGAAGAAAACTCCCCAAGCTTATGCCCAACCATCTCCTCGGTAACAGTCAAGTCAACGTAGTCCTTGCCGTTGTGCACCTGGAACTTGAGGCCGACAAAGTTGGGCAGGATGGTGGCGGACCGGGCCTGGGTGCGGATGGGAGCGATCTTCTTGCCGGGCTCGGGGCGCTGGATGGGGAGACTATGTTTGTATGGAAGCGCCGGTGGTTAGTGAGGGCTGTGCGCGGCGGTACGGGTTTGTTTTAAGTTTGTTTTTGGTTTCATCTTGGTTGGTAATGTGGACGCGGAGGTGGATGAAAGTGGAATGAATGTATCGGATGGGCAGGTTCGATAGGGAATGAATATGCGCCGGCGCATTGGGTTATCGTCGAGTTTGGGGTGGGGTGGGGGGTAGGTTCGGCAGGGAATGGGGGAATGCGCCGGCGCATTGGATCGGAAGAGAGATATGAGTGCTCGGGGGTGGGTGCGCCGGCGCATTTGGGTCGTTGTCGAGTTCGGGATGGGGACCAGAACGGGATGGGCAGTAGAAGAGCTTACGGGACGATGTGAGGACCTGGAGACCACGATGCGGGTTAGCTTTGCTTTCTTGGACGGCGCAAAGAGTGTGTGTTGCAGGTGAAGCTTGGAGACGAAGACAGCAACATACCCTTCCACACGGATCTCTTGAAAAGAACCCTTGTCGGCTGCATGTTGGGCGAGAACGAGGGGGAATTCGGTGGTGATGGGTGGTGGCTGCAAACGAGAAGAGGCGGGCGCGTACGCGACTTTGAGATCGGTCGGTCGGTCGGTCGGTCGAGTCCGGCAGGCGGGCGGCGGGCGGAGCGGTTCCAGGTGCCACGGCGACGGCAGTGAGCGCTGACCACGGCCGAATTTTGGAAATGCCAAGCCTATCGGTTGCCGGCCGGGACGGACGTTGACCGGAGCTCTGATCAGAGGGGCAGGGTTAGGGGTAGCTCTAAGCGCCTATCGATAAGATCATATGAGCTTATCATTACGAGTTGGAGGTGGCGACCTTGTTGGCACTGTAGTCAATTGGTTCAGGAACGCGACTGCCAAAACGTAGGATTGGACATTGGCAATCGGCGTACCTTCCCTTTGAGAACATCTCCAAACCGGTGAGCATCGATCATGCTCTTTCAGTTCCATAGCTCGCCACCGTTATGTTCGTTGTAGGTAAGACAGGCGTGAGCTGCCTGGGCCTGGACTGGTCCGTGACTGACAGGCAAGAGCCACCTCGAGTCAATATTTCTGCCGTGGTCCCGTTCGCGTTCACAACTTCCTCTTGGACTCATCTTTTTCTAGCTTTTATGAGTGTGCTCGTATCAATGCCCTCAGAAGGCTTTTCCATCTGGTCGACATTCGACATGTTTATCAGTCTGCGCAAAGTCTGAGAATGACATTCTTCTCGCAAGCTACAGTACCTGAGGACAGCGCAGCATTGTTCACTATCCGGCCAGTTCAGTCATCAACCAGCTCTACTAGGGACCACTTCCCTATCGAGGTGYCCTTGATCAACTATCGGATTACCGCGGACGCGGACGAGTGCCTGAGTATCAGTGTTRCCCGTCTTTTCACATGATCTAATGCTCTCCAGATCTCCCTTTCGGCAGGACATATAGCGACATTGGTGGTGCTCCACGAGTAATTCTATCATCATACAAGTCCTGTTCCTGCTGCTGGACTGGCTCGTTATCATTGCGTTTCGGAGTCTTCCACCGTCGTTTCTCGCGCACAGAAGCATCTCCGTCTCAGGCACCATTTCCACTGAGCGAATTCAGTCTCTTTCCCCAACCTAGGTTGACTGCAGTGCTCACGCTTCTGTCCTGCATCATATGCATGCCCGCTGCACATGTCAATGCGTGCGCCGGCCCGCCAAGACCCCAGGCTATTCAGCGGTGCCAGACGTCCACTATCAGTGTTACATACTACGTCCTCCCTATCCTGACCTCTCACGGTCTTTACCAGCGAACACGGGCTGGCCCTTCAAATCCGCCACCGTCCCATCCCTGTGTTCATGGAGGAGGAAAGAAGTGACGAGCCCGTCATGTCGCCATGAACGTTTCAAACCATCGTCTGGCCAACATCACCATTACGATCCGCCATTTCGTATAAGACGAAACATACCGTGCATCCGAGGTGTGACGTACTCAACCCTCCCTCAAAAGGCTGCCAGTGCAAACCAACACCCGTCAGTTACATGGCAGCTGTTACTCTCCAGATAGGATATCCATTTCTTCTATCTTCAAAGGGGATGGGAAAATGAGAAGACAAGGGATGGGAAAATGAAAAGGGCCATGTCGGCTGATCCATAACCCAAGGACCCTTGGGCCTTTCGGGTTGCCTTATTTTGGGCTGTGGTGTGTGTGATAAGACTGAGGTAGCTGCCGGCTACGGGCCGTCCGTCCTGGCTCCAGTCCCCTGCAACACCAGGAATGGAGCTGCGCCATGATCGGGTACCGCCAACCCATCTTCCGGGGCTTCCAAGCGTTAGTCGCCGTGCACAACTGCTTGTTTCATCCTCCTAGTGCTGACGTTTTACGCAGCTAATTTAGCGGCCGCGATGACATGCTGTCGAAACGGCTTTTGGTTCTGGGCCTCAGACGACCTTCTTCAGGCCGGACTAAAGTTCCTTAAGCAAGCCATTGCCCTCTTCAACCTCGATCAATCATAAGACAACATTGCTCTTCACCCATCGAGAAAAGCCCAGGCTCATCACCGATACGAAGCACCCCTTGCTATGGTCAATGTAGGGTCGAGCAGCGAACAACCCTCCCGGTATGGTACCATGCCATCACAACAAGCTGTCCAGAAGAAAAGGCTCCACGGTACAAGCGAGAACGAGGATAGCCCAACACAGTCAGTCAGCTGCCTGCCAAGACGCACCCGCGAGAAAAGGGGGCSTTGAGCGGAGACAGCCCCGCGCCAACAGCAAAAACGAGCTCGACGTTGCCATCGTCATCATTCATCATCAACTGCCAAAAGGAGGTGACGATTCGCCCTCGCCAACCCTGCTCCACCCATCACTGCTACCCATCAAAGCAAGACTACCTAGGTAGTTGAGCGTGRGGCTTCCATACGTTAAGATTGGGTGCTCATTGGTATGTAGTGTAACCTCTGCCTCGATTGCTCACCTCGGAATACTTGTCTAGAATCCGTGGCCGGCCTTGGCTTCGAAGATMCCGCTTTCGTCGATCATCTGCTAGAGGCGATCTTAGCCAGACCAAGACCCGATGGCCTACACTTCCTTGCTCCACAGTCCACACGCTTGATATCCTTTGATTGCGCTTGCTATCTGTTCCAATGAGATGGTACCTGAACGTCCCCTACCTGGCATTCATGCTTKGTCTTGCCTTTGCGAGACTGCAGCCTTTCCCCCCATCCTTGATCCAGAAAACGTTGCATGCCGTTGGCTATTGGACGCACCAGACCACCGGAGGGTTTGCTTTGTCTTTGCGTCTAGAGACAGCTGCAAGAATGAGGGGCTTTTGCATCCTGGATCCCTACGAGACCAGACCCATAC
>RAOR01000616.1:0-12238 GCA_009805435.1 Neurospora sp. FGSC 26625
GATCCTCGTCTTGTTCTCGATAACGAGAAGTTTCAAGTGAACATGCTCGTCCTGCAGGCCTTTACTGTAATGTTACCTCGCCTGCAGTCAGTCAGTCAATCAGGGGTAAGAGAGAGTTTAGGATCCAAACACCTTTGCATGCATGGGCCCATGCATGCAAAGGTGTTTGGATCCTAAACTCTCTCTTACCCCTGATTGACTGACTGACTGCAGGCGAGGTAACATTACAGTAAAGGCCTGCAGGACGAGCATGTTCACTTGAAACTTCTCGTTATGGAGAACAAGACGAGGATCAATAGGAAGCATAAAACGGGTTTAGGATTTGGTAGGAACCAGAGGTCTCTTCAACAAAATATGTTCTTTTCTGTAAGCCGCACGTAAAAGCTTCCAGTACCAATTTACACCCTTTCAGTGCTGCTTCCTTCTCTTTGTAACAACCTTATTAAGCTTCAACCACCCACAACCTACGCACCAAACCCACCCCTAGCCATCTTCTTAGCCCTCTGATCTCTCCGGTTATGATTTGCTCTGCTCCCCTTATTCGCCTCCTTCCTCCTCTTCGCGAGATCAGATTCCGGCGCTCCTTGCCCTGACGAACCCCCAGCCTCACCACCACCTCTTCCACCGCCACCACCAGCTCCTCCCCTGCCTCCTCTCCCCCTACCTCTCCCGCCGCCGCCGCCGCCACCTCTTCCACCTCGTGGCCCATATCCTCCACCCCTAGAAGAACCACCACCACCACCATCCGTATCAGTCTCWCCATCCCCATCCTCCCCTCCTCGGTCTCGCCACCTAGTMGTCTGTATCTCAWYCTGCWSYCCACTAAACGCCCCCTCGCCAAACCTCCTCTCCAACCTCCTCTTCATGCCCTGATCGCGATTAATCATCACCCCCCACCCTTCCACCGCCTCATCGCTCAGCCCCGTTTTGTCGCGTAACTCCTTCCTTTCCCTCCCGCGTCTAGTCTCGGCATCTCTGCCAAACACGCCCGGTCGCGTCTTCCACACCTCATAAAGTACCGCCTCTGTCGCTTCAGCCAACCCACTACCCTGGGAACCCTGCGAAGGTTGGCTATCTTGTAGCCGGATGTCTTCGACACCGGCGGCAACGGTCGCCGCGTCCACCGTCCCGCCCACGTCCGCGGCGTCGTAGGTGTCGTCGCGCTCGTCGTCGTCGGAGTCGAAGGCTGCGAGAGCGGAGAGGATGCGGGATTTGTAGGAGGGGTTGGAGGTGGTGGGTGGGGCGGAGAGTAAGAGATCGGCGGAGGTGTCGGTGCGCTTGCCGAGTTGGAGTTGGGAGGAGGGCACTGACAGTAAAAAGTCGTCGTCGTCGAGGGGGTTGGTGGTGGTAGTGGTGGTCGGAGGAGGTAGAGGTGGGGTGGGTCTTGGAGAGCGGATGTGTCCTTGGGGTTTGGGTTGTTTTGGGGATGGGGGTGAAAGGGCGGCGGATCGGTCGGCTGATTGGAGGTGCGGTGGGAGAGAGTCCTCGAGGAGACAGGCGACGACTTGCTCGGTGTCGGAGGAGTAGTGGTCGAGGAGCTTGGAGATGAAACCTGAGCCGAGGTCGGGGAAGAGATCCTGGATTTGAGAGATTTGGGACATCCGGTGGATGTGGATCTCTTGTTGGTGCTGTGTGTCTTCGGAGGAGGAAAGGTCTTTGCCCTTGCCTTTGTCTATAGCTTTTCGTTGACGGTTGACCAGCCTTTTGGGGCGAGGGATTCCGCCGCCGGGTTTCTTGAATGTTGCCAATTCTTTCAGGACGGATTTTGTTCGGTTGTTACCAGACCCTACACTTTCCAACTTCCGCTGCAACTGTTGTAGTAATGGCGTGGAAGTTACCAACTCCGCCACCAAAGAATCGTTGACATTCGTCGGCCCAGCCTTGTGCGCATCCGCCGCCGCTTTGAGAGAATACAGTTGATCCGTCAGTGCGGACAGTTTCTGATCCTGGCTACCGTCCGCCAGCCCAACCACGCAGAGGTACGTCGTGGCAATGATCACCTTGCGTAGAGGAGGATTCATAATCTTGTAGCAAGACACAAGCCCGTCAAGGAAGTCGCTGCCGGCCAGGAAGAAGCTGGCTACTTGCGGGGAAGATCCAATGAGGTCGTTTACTCGGTCCAGCTGCTGTTCGATGCCCTTGAGGTCGCCGCCTTGGAGACCGAGGTCCAGGTTCTTAATGAGGAACTTCTTGAGGGCGGATAGTGAGGCGTCTAGGGACTTTTGGGCTGAGTCGGGGAGGGTGGATAAGAGCTCAGAGGATCGCTTCTTGCCGTAGACACGACAAAGGTCGGAGAGAAATTCCCATTGCGTTAGAGGAACCGGTGGCGATGGGGATCGAAGAAGTCGCGAGGTTAAGAGGAAGGAGTCCTTGAGTAAGCGTTTCGCTGATTGGGATGGGCCGAGGATGGAGGTGCTTCCGAGAGCAGTTTCGCGGGTGAGGGAAGTAAGGAATGCCGTGAGGCTTTCGTCTTTGGCTGAGATGGAGAGGAAGTCCGGGTCGGGAAGCGAGAGGTGGCTGTCGATGAGTGCGAGCCAGGCGTCTAGGCAAGCGACCCATTCATCGGGGAGAAGTTGGTCTCTCCATGCGGCGAGGGGAAACAGCGCAAAGGCTGGGAGTTTGGAGGCCATGGTCGAACACGGTGTTGTAAACAGCTGGCCAAAAGGGTGTTTGATGCCAAGACCTGGAGATTGTTGACGTCGATGAGTGAGGTGCAGTGAAATTCACCACGGAGATGGCGGAGAGAATGTGAGGAATATCGAGACTAAAACAGAATATAAACCCGTCTATTTATCAGTAAGCCCAAATCTACAAGAATCGTCGAAAAGTGGTAAGGGCGACAAATGAGTGTGAAGATTGGAAGTTGAATGTTGCCCCACGCTGAGATGCCGTTGGAGTCGGGTCGTGAAAGGTACAAAGTGACTTCAGTTTGTCCAGTCTCACGCCGAATGTGTCATTGCGGGGAGGTGCCGGCCGGGAACAGTGCATGGTCCGTCGCAGATCCTCAGCCACATGATCCTCCCAACGTTCTTGCACAGCCACAGGTTCGAGGGGTCAAAGAAACAAAACCGAACAGAAACAAGCCACACGCCAAGCCCACAAAATCGCCAATGCCCCCGTTGCGCGCAAAATATGGAGTAAAAAATATTATCTCGACTTCTCTGTTGAACGCTCGCCGGAACAACTCAACTTCCAGTTCGCCAGAATCCAGCTTCGCCTTCATCACTTTGCCGAAGCCGTTTTACTCCTTCGAGTCGTGAAGGCACCTTTTTGCAGCCCAGCAGCCCTTAGCAGTCAATCGAGTCGACCCGACCCAAACCATCTCAACACCAGTCAAGATGTCTTCCTACAACAAGGACCAGAAGGATTTCGGCGAGGCCCCCGTATGTGTTTTGCCCATTGTTGGCGTTGGCATTGTCGTCGCCATCATGATACCTTCCGGTCGGAAACATCAACAGGAATAAATACTGACCCCCAAATAGAAGGTCCACCGTGTCCGCATCACCCTCACCTCCCGCAAGGTCCAGGCTCTCGAGAAGGTCTGCTCCGAGCTCGTTGAGCGCGCCAAGTCCAAGGACCTCCGCGTCAAGGGCCCCGTCCGCCTTCCCACCAAGATCCTCAAGATCACCGTTAGTCACCCCCTTCCTCATCCCTCACTCCTCTCCCTCCGGGACACATGCTGACATGACAAAACAACAGACCCGCAAGACCCCCTGCGGTGAGGGTTCCAAGACCTGGGATCTCTTCGAGATGCGCATCCACAAGCGCCTCATCGACTTGACCGCTCCCACCGAGATCGTCAAGCAGATCATTGTCAACATCGAGGCCGGTGTCGAGGTTGAGGTCACCATTGCTGCTTAAGTTTGGTTTGACTGGCCAAGGCAAGGGGCAAGAAGCTGCTGCGAAAGCGGTATTTCTATACCCGAACCCAACCAGGGGACAAGGAAAAATACAAAAACAATTGGAAAAATCCCTCGTTTCGAAAGGTCGATTGGATTGTGTGATGGTCGTTGGGCTGGTAAAATAGTGCAATGATTCATCGTTCCTTTCCCCTGGATCTTTATCTGTTCCTCTTGCGCCTTTTCCAGTGATGGTGACATGATCATGCGTATGAGACGTAGAAGAGGATCGCACGAGGAGGAAAAGGGGCACCAGTCAAACTCGTGGGTTCATGTGGATGGTTGTTGATCTCTGAATGAAGATAACAACGCCATGTTGGACTCTGGTCATGACTTTTACTCGCTTACTAGACACCCTAGAGCCACCAAGGCATTAAGAGGATATGGTTTCAAAATTCTTATGTTCTTGGTTATCCAACCTGGTATATCTACAGTAATCTACATACGCCATGCTCCCAAGAGGTCATTACACATCATACAGCTTCCCATCAACATTTTCCCTCGGCCTTATGCGTTCCAGTTCACCGTGCCCAATTGCTCCTCGGGCTGRCGCGAAGGACCCTCATTCTGCGCACCYTCAGGYTTAACCGCYTCCTCATCCTTGGGGGTCTCCTCAGTCTTGGGGGCTTCCTCGACCTTGGGAGCCTCCTCAACCTTGGGGGCCTCCTCAGTCTGAACAGGGGCAGTAATCTCCTCCTTAGGAGCCTCCTTCTGCGGCAACTGTCCCCTCTCCTTCCACCCCAACCCATGCGCCTCCGCCACACCGATAGCCAAGGGAATCCCGCCCTCCTTCTGCGCCAACCGCCACTGCAACTTATCCTCCATCGCCTTGTACACCTGATGGCTGATATACGTGCCCTTCAGCCACCTCTCGGCGCCCTCCGCCTGTCCCTCCGTCTCAAACTCCCTGCGGCCGTGCAGCACGCGCCAGTTATCGAATATCACACACTCGCCCTCCTTCATCTTGAGCTCAAACATGTTCTCCTCGGCACTAATCTCGCGCTCAAACTCCTTGGCCGCCGGCACCCACTTGGTCATGTTCCTCCCCTTTTCCTCCACCACCACCGTACTATGCTCCCCCTCGGCATAGGCACCGCCACCGCCGTCTTGAATGACGCGGTTCCTGAGCACGTTCGTCGCCGTGGCGCCCGTCTGCCGCGAAAAGGGGGCCTGGAAGGGCGGCGCCCAGTGGATCCTGCTTAGAAACCCGTTGCCTTGGCCGGTCCGCCCGGCGTAGCGAAACGTGTTGCGGCCCATGTGGTAGTCGTTGCCGTTGCGGTGGTAGTGGAACTGTGGCGAGCGGTTGCCGCGCAGCTGGTCGAAGGCTGCTGGGTTGTTGAGCTCGAGAGAGTAGGCGGCGCGCGCGCCGTCGCTGAAGAGGGACTCGCCGCCTTCAAAGGAGTTGGCGATGCAGTGCAGGAGCTGCAAGCGGGGAGGGGGGTCGATGTACATCAGGTCTTGGTGCAGACCGAGAAACACGTTGGTGTAGGCGACGTTCTCGGCGCGAGGTTTGCTGCGTACGTCCCACGTGAAGCCGTAGAAGGTGTGCATGAGGATGCCGATGCGGTTGGCGATCTTTTCGACTTGTGATTCGACGAGCGCGCGGTCGGACGGGATCGAGTGCACGAAGAGGATGCCGAAGCGGGCGAGCGAYTCGAAGGCTTTCCAAAAGGCCGCGTCGGAGGTCAGCCAGTCGTTGTACGAGACGCGCAGGTCGCCGGATTCGATGTGTTCGTGGAGCTTGGAGTGGTCCCAGAGCGTGCGCTCGACGGGGAGAAGGTTGCCGGCGAGGTCGTACGGGAGCTGCCAGGTGAAGATGTCGGAGGCGTCGTAGGTCGAGGTGTGCGTGGTGGCCTCGGGCGTGGCGTTGGTGCTGACGGTGTCGTTGGCCCAGACGATGGTGATGGAGCCGTCGGCGGCGTTGACCTCGGCGCTTTGGACCTCGAGAGCTTCGGGCAGAGAGGTGCTGGAGAAGCTCTTCTGGCCGGAGTCGGGGTTCACGCAGTGCGGGCACTTGCAGGTGTCGCGCAACCAGTGGAGGGACATGGCCACTTGCTTGGTGGTGCCGTCGGGCTGGGCCAGGGTGATGACGAGCTGCTGATCATCGACCACCTCCACGGACTGGGGAGTGCCGGCCTTGAATTCGCGTGCTTCTTTGGCAATCTTCTCGTATAATTCTAGCATGGCCGCTTTATCCTGCACTGCTCTTGCAGGAGACACTCCTGTGAGTTTCTTTAGGTTGACAACATCTAGCCGTAATGCCCCCTTGTCTCTTCGCAATTTTTGATTGGAGTCCTTTAGCTGGGCGATGTCGTTTTTTAACCGGCCGAGTTCATAGTCGAACTTTTTCTGGGCTGCTGCCAACAATTTTTCCGTTTCCTTGTCGGTTTCCTTGTCGGTTTTCTTGTCGGTTTCCTTGTCGGTTTCCTTGTCGGCTTTCTTGTCGGCTTTCTTGTCGGCTTTCTTGTCGGCTTTCTTGTCGCCTTCCTTTATCCTTTTATAAATCTTACGGAAAAGAAACTTGGGCTTGGCCGGCACGGTAGGTGCGGCACTGTCTCCGGCGGGAGAAGGGGTAGTAGCATCGTCAGCKCGMGCTGMCGATGAGCAGGACAGAGTGCGGATCGTCGTGGTTGATCGCGTGAGGGCGAACCTGCCCCGCGCGAGGGGAGCGACTCCGAGCTGGCGAAGCATGGTGTCGTCGTGGGGATCGGAAGCTTGGTAAACAGTCAGCGGTGGCGGATGACGGAAGACCAAGGTTGGAGGAAGTAAGGTTGGACGAAAAGAATTGCTTCGGCGCAAGGATGGATCACAAGCTGCACGGGCAAAGGTGGATACCTGAAGCTCCGAGGCTCCGTAACGTAACGTACGATGAGCTCCACYMGAAGCTTTATGCGGGGTAGCGGGAGCTTGCGTTGGCGCACAACTTGGCGCCAAGCTGTTATTCTCCGTATAAATACCTTCGGCAGGTTTCGGTTTCCTGAGCTACCCCTGACTTTTGTTTACTTTCCGTTTTCATCAATTTGTTCTCTCGACCAGGGAACCTTGCAAGCGTAAGCTAAAACATCGTCTATTTCTTTTTTCAGTTGCCCTCATAATTCTTGCACTTTCACGGATCTCCCCGCCTTCCCATATCCTTCAACTCATACAAATGCTGCGTCTGCTCCCTCTCATCCAAGAAATCCCTTCCGTTCAAAGTATCATCAGGACGGTGATACTCAACCTTGACCTCCTGCGTCATCAGGATCTTTCCGCTATTCCTTGAGGTAGTATCGCGATTTCCGATGTCATGAACAGGCAAAATGGCCCTATCGCTCGCATTGTCATCAGTCGGGGCATGACACCCTCCACCACCTGAAGGCAATGACAAGCAGCCCGGTTCATCCACCCCATCACTTCCCTTGCGACGATGTTGCGAAAGCTTGTCGAAAACCGAGCGAAAGTTTCCACTGGTCAGTGTGGTACTGCCGCCGGTCAACGTCGTACTACCCCCGATACCGTTCTTCCCCGTCGATGGCGTCGAGTGCTGTTTGCTGCTATGCAAGCGGTACTGCGCCAGCAGCTTCTTGCGAAGTTGACGGCAGAAGGCGCGGTGGACGGGGATGCAAGCGGTCATGATGGTCGTGCTCGTCTCGGCGGTAGACCACACTATGATCTCGCCTGAGTCGTCTGCTTGTGTTGTGTTTCTCCTTATCAGTAACCGTCCCTCATCTCTCTCCCCCTTTCCCCTTCCCAGATAGAAGAAGAAAGTATCAAACTCACAAGTAAAATTCTCACTCGTAATCCCCCTCATCTTCACCGCCAACACGAACGCCGTCACCCCACTCACCGCGCCCACGCTCATCGTCGTCGCCACGCCCAACTTCTCTCTCTTGCCCAGCCCCGTGCCCCAAATCGTCTTCCACGGCACCACTGCCAGCAAAATATCGTACGTCCCGCTCATGCTCCCCGCAAACGTCGCGAACCCGTTCAGCGGTTTGATCATGACACAGACATCCTTCCCCAGCGCAGCCGGCGACCCGCATTTGGGGATCCAGACTAACACCCCCTGCGCGCCCTTGACGAGGCAGATGGTTATGATGACGAACCAGACTATCCAGACTGCGTATGGTCGTTGATTGCGATGTCCCGGGCGGCCCGGGAAAGAGCTGCTGCGCCGGTGGAAGAGCCGGAGTAAAGTGACGGCCCATGAAGTCTTAGAGAGCGCGACGGCGAACATGGAGAACATGGCGCCGAAGTGGTCGCCTACTAGTGTCAGGCGCGGGATGGAGGTGGCGGGGGAGGGGATGTCGCAGGGGTAGTGGCCGAGGCCGAAGAGGGAGATGGAGACTTGGGCTAGGGTGGCGGAGAGGGTGTGTGTGAGCTGTCGTGGGGTTGTTAGCCATGATGTGAAAAATGAGAGTCTGTCTGTTGGGGGACAGAAAGGGAGACTAACCCAAGCAAGAACAAGAATGTAATCATCCCACCACAACCCTTTCAGCCGATACATCTTGAGGTACAACCTCGCAGCAAGGAAGACAGTCGAGAAGGAGACCAGGATCCAAAGCCCTGCGGAAGTCTCGGGGCCTCGGTTGGGGATCGGTCCTGTTTCGAGCCCGGCGAGGCGGCGGCCGCAGTAGCCGTCCGGGCTATACTTGGGTCCGGCCGCTGGTCCTCCTGGTGCTCCGGGTGCTCCAGGTGCTCCGTGTCCCGAGCCGTTGACGGCGACAGCGGCGGCGTCGATGTGGGAAAAACCCCGGTTGATGAGAGTGGCGAGGAACTGCATTGTTTTTCGTGCTGCTACCGGGATATCGTGAGGTGCTTGATCAAGACGATGACGCCTACGGGATTTGGTGAGTAGGGTCAGGGACAAGGTCAGTTTCAATGGAATGAGTTTGGCGAGTCGTTAGCTGGATCGCTGGGCCATTGAACTGGATTGACCGATGGAATTGCCTGGAGCTCAGGGAGGAAGAGGTAACACTTGATGGAGACCCCATAGAGGGGGGAGGCGGTCTACTAATAATATTACTGTAGTGTTCATGGGACAAAATGACGGATAGAAAGCAGAAGACTGAGATCGGAAAGGAGCTTAGGAGGCTGAGTGGCGTTGGTTGGCGTCGGCGACCACGTTTTTTTGCGCCAAAGTCACCCACATCCCGAATGTATGCATGGGCGGCTGGGTATGGGTGGTCTGGGTGATCTGGGTGATGTGGGATGTCGAAATCTGGATCACATCCGCCAGCGGATGGAGTTACCGAACCGTTGCGGCGTCCACTCGGTATCGAGTATCGACATGTCAGTTTTTGTTGGTGTGAAGATGGCGCACACTAGTTGGAAACGAGCTACGACAACCGGATCAAACACCGTCGTCTTCGACGAGTGCGGTCGGGTTAAAGTGTCGGAGGTGGCCATCGTGTCATCTCACCAACCCAACAGCAAACCCCTTGCCTGGGGCTTCGGCCTGAGATTGCGATCTGGATTGTGATGGGGTACATGGATCCAACCAGTTTCTCGTTGGAGATACTGTACTAATGGGTTTGGAACTGCACCCTGCATTCCAGATGTTTGTCTGTATCCGACGAAGACAACGCAGGAAATGATCTGCTAATATGATACCGCGCGGAAGCTCACCCCGGATTCCGGTCTGTGTCTCGAGTCCAGGCCATGTGTGAACGTGCTATTACAGGCGCAGGAAATCGGAAAGCAGAGTTCATGGAAACATGATTGGAAACATGGCAAGCATGTAACGATAACAGACGCCACATCAATCTGCGCAGGGCAGACCGGCTAATAGGCGCGCAAATAAACACCACAAGATCGCGCGGTTAGATCTAGAAAAGGAAGACCATCTCCGGGCTTTCCACAAATTCCATACATTCGCTCGACGGATCTCGAGGGGAAAGCACCATCGTCGGCACCGAACACTTCGCCTCAAGAATTCGATCAATGTGCGCTAACACCGCTAGCAGCGTTTTCATGCCTTGGAAATCGGATTTGTTTGCGAAACAGGAGACAAACAACTGTGTTCTCACCTTCCAACCGTTTGACCCCTTCCGCGGTGGGGGACAGCATGGGAGAACACTGACGAGCGAGTGGCTTGCATACCGGCTCACGCCGACCGCCATCATTGTCTGTTATTCGTCAATTTGAGATATAATTACAACTGGGGTTCCCTTCCACGACGCCTCAAGCAAGACCTTCAATACGAATGTCCCTTCGGAACCAAAGAACGTAAAAGAGTGCTTCGGTTCATGTCCCGGTTCCTCAAATCTTTGGGTTTCGCCTGGGTTGTATTCCCTTGGGAGGAGGCTCTTCTAGAACCATAGGTAATGACTCGTAGACATCTTCGAGTTCCATATCCAAAGAAAGATCGCGACATGTTCGACTTCAATTCCCCTTCGGCCGTTCCGTCGCCAATACTATCTCTTTACATCCTCGTGATGCAGCGCAACTAAGAAGGCATAGCGCTCAGCTCGGTAATCACGTCCTTGTAGGTACTCCCACTTCCCTCCTCTTGCTCTCTCGGTGTGGAACTGGAATCCTTTGACGAGGACTCGGTTTGCGTCTTCTTGTTCGCTCTGTCCTTGGCCATTTGCCTCCTGTGTATCGTTTTGTCAGCAACTGGTTTGCGAGAAAAATCATGGTTGGGTAATGGGACGCACTCCTTGTCATGGATGTACTTGTTCTCGAACGCCTTCTCGCGATCGGAAAGAGGGTTTGAAGAGTCCATTTTGGCCTGTTGTTGGTTCGTGGTTGTTTACAAGATTTGAGTGCCGCTGTCGCAAGATTTTGGATATTTGTTGTTGCCAAATCCAATCAGTGCCTTGACAGAACGAGGAAGAGGAAATGAAGTCGAAAGGACGGAATTCAATGCGGAGGGGTGCATAAGGTACCTACGTCACGTCAGCTGATGGGCTGCGTTTACGTCACTGAGTTGCTGTACGCGAGGGGTTGCACAGGCCGCATCAGCCCTACAGTGGGTGCAGCTGCAGGGCAGCTGCAGCGGTTACAGGCGAGTGGTGTGGCTTTAGCTGAACGCTACTTCCCGTCGGCACGTGCGTTTCCACTTTCAACGACATTTGATGTCAACAGCCAAAACACCTCCAGGACACTCATCAATTTTCGGGCGATCATATCGTGACGACATTCCAAAACTCATTTCGGCACTTCTGTGGCAGTGCGGGAGTACTGCTCTAACCTTAAGATGCTAACTCTCCCTCTCCGTAATCCTTTCATCGAAGGTTCAAGACGGTTTTCTCCTTCAGCTTGGTGACTGCCTTCTCAACATCTTTCAAATCAGGAAAGTGAGCATGATGCTACTCGATCGTGTTCCGCTGCTTCTGTGTCAGGAGAAAGAGGAACCTAAGCCTTTTGTTGCAACTTTTCCCGCAAGGAAATGACTCAAGGTCCGGCCAGCCAGGAACCCTCCAACCACATATTTCACGGGTCTTTGTCCATTGCTTTCGCCTCAAGCGAAGGTCTCCTTGCTTTTACCCATGACTATGATGTGTGTCTTGAAGGCTCAACATATATAGGATGGCACGCTGACAAAAAGAGATCTACCACATGAAAACAAACATCAGTGATGATATCACAGCATTTGTTTTCCTACCAACAGAGAGACGCAACAAAGCTTGTTGGAAGTCACTTGTGTTTTTCACTGTTTGTTAACAGCTTTAAAGCTTTCACTTTTATAAATGTTCTACAGCCATCGGTCAATTCTGTGCACGATGATCTATCTCTAATCACTGTCCTAACTTAGAGGTATCACCGTCGTCTTCTTGATACTGAGACTTCGTCCTTCCTTACCAAGACAGTTTTCCTTATATATCCCATTCCTTTTTCCATTCATGTTTCTAAGCTCCCTTCTCCGGTCTAGCAAAATTCGCTATATTAAATTCCCTTTAGCTGTAGCCCTTTGGTAGGTAAGAATTCTGGCGCATGTCCAAGGCCCCTTCTACTCCTTTCGTTCTTCTCCCTTCCTCGTCTAAGGTCGTCTCCAGCCTTCGCCAACAACCATTCCTCAGCGATTCGCTTTAACCGATCGGTTGCTCGCATTTTCTAGCTTTGCTGTTAGCACCACTAGGCTTCGTCGATGCGGATGGCCGATGCTGTCACACGGACATCGCCCACAGTCCAGGGTTAGGATCGCAAGGCTCAGCAGAGCCTCAACGCCTGGCATTAGCCTCGAGATGTCCGGTGGCCTCCGGCCGCAATACTCACCCCGGTCGGACCCTCGGCCGGACCCGCGGCCACTGACGCTGATGAAACACCATGAGACAATCCCCAGTCACTCCAGAAACAACCCCAGCCAACCAAGCAAGAAGCAGGGCGCCCAGATGAAGGACAGCGCCAGAAGGAAG
>RAOR01000617.1:0-12221 GCA_009805435.1 Neurospora sp. FGSC 26625
CTTCTCCGGCGACTTACCCGGCAATCACCTGTAACCAGCTCGGGGAAGGCTCTCGATTTGGAGCACTGATTGGCCTCACACTGGTCTTCATTTGTGGTCACTGACAATGACCAGAGTTTATTACGCCACGAAAGCCTCTTTTCTGTCTCTCTCCGTCTATTCTTATGCCTCTATCCGTCYCCTTCGAGCTCCCAAAGACTGGAAGAGATAAGACGGCAACCCCCTACGGCACCTGTCCGCTCAAAGCCTCCCGAACCTTATCCTTGCTTCCCCTGCCTTCAACCCCCTGTCTTCCTGTGAATATCCACTTCCTTCCTCTAACTTRCTCTTCCTCTCACTTGCTCTTCCTCTCACTTGCTCTTCCTCTCACTTGCTCTTCCTCTCTTCCTCTCTCTATCTTCCCTCATCTATTATCATGGCACCTCGTCAGCTGGCCTATATGTACAAACTGCGGGATCGAATCAATCAACTGGATTCAATCCCAACCAGGTACCGCAGCCTATTGGAGCATCGTCTGTTTATTGCGTGCAGTGAATTCAAGCGCCAGGACACGAGAGACTGGCAGCCTCGCAAAGTCATTCGGCGTTGGTCCCGACTACTCCTTCTCATTTTTACTGCCAATGCTCGCCAAAGCCAGACAATGTGTTACGATCCAACCAGGGATCACTTATGTAAGCTAGACTAGATAGAACCAACGGACCAATCAGGTAGGACCCGAAGGCCCGAAGGGTTCGGGTCCCCGGGTCCAAAATATCGGGTCCATGAAGACCGGTATATAAAGACGGCCTTCCCAGGCCTCTTTAGATACTGGCTCTTCAGCAAGCAATAGCTATCACACCTTATCAATACCTTTTGGCTATTCTTACCGTTGTCCCTGATCCCAGCGATATACTCCTGTGCTTGTAACGGTTCGTCACACGTTGCTTGCTCATCAATTTGCACACTAAGTCTATAACCCAGATACAATGGACGACTACAACGTTAACTACGACATCAAGATTGACAACGTGAAATCGACAAAGGACGTCAACTAGGATGCCAACAATAACGGTTTTGGTTGGCACATTATCTCGGGTAAGCTCCAATACAACGAACATACCTAAGATCCCTCTCCTATCAATATACCTGAAAACCAGGCACTGCATGCCTACCAAGYAGAATACAGACAAATGCAAACTGACAGATGCTACCTATTTAAAACAGGACCACCGGACTCGGTAACAACCATTAGCGCGCGGGACGGCTCACATTGGGCACTTTACGATTGCGATGACAGACCCCATAAAGACCGGCGAACTGTGAAAGCCGTATACACCGACGAATCCGACTCCAGCAACTGCGGTGACATCTTTCTTGGCCAAGTAGCAGGCACAATTATCAAGATGCCTGGTGGTTGCGGGCCGGGCAAATATGCCGTGGCGGTCTCCATAACTCCGTCAACCGATCATGAAATACCTGGGGTACTGGGCAAACACCTGGAAAAGAGAGGCATATCCACACCCCGCGTCTATGATTTTACCTATGACTACGATTACAGCCCGATCGTTAAGCGCGGCGATGAGAGGGTCAAAATTCGCATCGATTACTCGACCGATCCGGGTTATTGGGCGGAAATTGTTGCAGCTCAGCCCGGCAATTACAAACGGCGCATCAAATCGCGCTCCGATTTTGAGGTGGTCAAGCGAGAGATGCAAGAGGAGGTGGGCCGAAACCACGAGGGTTCATGGCCCGACTTTTTGGATCACAAGTTCTCGCTCGACAGGCGCTCGACACCCGAGTATGAGCTACATAAACTACATGTACGCTGGTTCTCATACGATCTTGCCCGGTGGATGGATCGGTTCTCCAAGGTTGACGAAGTATTRGAGGTTGCTTCTTACTCGGTGAATGACCGAGTGAGGTGGAACCTCTTTAGCTGGACTCAGATATGCGAGCTGATGGGTATCCCTACCGAGATGTACATAAGGATTTGGGCTGACCTCGATATCAATGTCGAAACGACTACTGAGCTGAACTTGATTGTAAGCGGCAGCAGCATTTTCCTTCCTTCTTATTAGGTACTTGCTTTAGTGTGGACCTCTGCTAACCTTGACTACTTACGTACGTATTAACAGGGCGATTTCGGCGACATGAGTTCCTGGAGAGAGTCACACATGCTATTTCGATCCAAAGGCGAGATTAAGACTACACTAAACCTTTGGGCCTTTGCAAGAATGGCCTTCAACAGCGACGAGGTGGAACTCTTTGGTCTCGACAAGTTTGGAGCGACTTTTAGCATTCCTGGCCTCGTGACAATTGGGCCCAATCTGCGGGTCAAAGCTGTAAGTTTCCGACAACCTGTTCCGTCCCTTTCAGCCCTCTTCTTTCCGGCCAACAAGCATGACGCAGCTCTGATGAATCTGAGACTAACCTTGTCCTTCTTTCTTCTTTACGCAAAATACAGCAATTAGACGGCGAAGCAACCCTGCACACGTACGTACCTACCTACCCACCCTTTGTCTTCTTRTCCACATYATGATATGAACCTGAACCCGAGCCACAACTAACCCATCTCACTTCTCTCCCTCTCTCTCTCAACAACAGTGAAGCAGCAGTCTCCCTCAAGATAGCCGAGTGGGAATACACCCAGCAATACCCCAACACCCTGGGTGTGACCCAAAACCCACCCGAGAAACATTCGGGCGCTACCTCCTTCTTCGACAAGGCCGCGCCTAACGATAGCGGCTTCCCGCAGCCGACCTTCCACGCCGACGTCGACGCCCACGGCCATCTAACCGTGACCATGAAGCCGGTCGTCTCGTTTGGACTCACATGGGCGATTGACGTTCCCGACGTTTCGGTATGTTCATTCACTACCTATTTCCCTCCTTTTTGTCCCGGCCTTCACCCTTTCCCATACCAACAACAATAACAAAAAGCCAACCTCTAACTTTTTCGTTCCCCGTGCCCCCCAAAAAACAGGCCGAACTAGGCATAGAAGCCTACGCCACTATCCACGCCGACGCCCAAGCAAACGTCAACAACGGTAACGACAACGGTCAAGTAGACACCTCGGCCCAGGTCTGCTGGGGCGCTCGGTGTGGCTATCGGCTCTACGCGGCTATCAACGCACCCACCATTTTCAATTATCATCTCGCGCAGTATTGGACTTTGCATGCGGCGGAGCAGACGATTATCCCGCAGACATGCTTGGCATGGGAACTATGGGATGGCGCGCAAAAGTGCGAGGGGTGTCCGGATATTAATGATAAGTTGGATCTTGGGATTAGAGTTGGTGGGGGTGGGATGAAGAGGAGCTTGAGTTTGGGTTTGGATGAGGGGGTATACGATGCTGGGTTTGAAGCAGTAGCGGGTGCTGGTGGGCACAGTGTACCAATATTTGGTAAGGAGGAGGGGGATGCTAGCACAGGAGTCTATATCGGAGAGCCGGCGGTAGATAAAAGGAAGGTGGTTAGTTTGAGGGATGCGCCGGTTGCGAAGGTAGCGAGGCCGAATATAGGGGTTATGGATTCTTTTTGAGATTAGACGGTAGTTGTAGACATTAGATATTAGATACTTTAAGGTTTAAGGAAGATATACAAGTAATTGTTAGTGCTAACAGAGTTTTCTATATGGAATGTTAGTACTTCCATTGCACGTCCATTTCAGCACTAAGGACTTCACTTCTTCTATTCCTTTCCTTTTAGTTGTATCTTCATTAATACGTTTCAGAACTAGGTGTACGCTGGCTACACATGTAACTCGGATGGACGGTGCGAGTATAAGAGATAGATTTGGACGGGTATTRATAGTGACGCGGGACGGCAGTATGCTTCGACGGGATACCTACCTAGCGCGATCTTACTAGCTCTTAACAGTAGCACCTTCGTACTTCAAATATTTGACTTGTGTTGATGGTTCGGACTCAGGCAAGTTGGCTTTGGTAATCAGCGCTTACAAATAGTCCAATTATAAGTGTGCGAGATGGTCGATCCTTCCGTTCCCGCTGCTTACTGCATCCGCACCTCCATAACGCCGAACGGTCGGGGTTTGGACCACCGACTTACACACGCTTCAATTTTGCATCAAATGGCATCATTGTAAACGGGTAAAGGATCTTGAGTATAAAGACTATTGAATCTAAATCCCCCAGCACGACAACATCAAGCAACTCACCAAATTCACCCTTCCACTGTCCGTCTCCAAGTGTCACACGGACATTCGCCGGCGACATTCATCAGTCAAACTGCCGACCGGAATTACCGACAGAATGCCACACGGACTTTCGCCGGCGACATTCATCAATTAAACCGCCGACCGGAATTACCGACGGGCAATTGGACGAAGGCTGGCATTCAGAAGATCTACTTGTAGGCAGATGAACTAGATAGACTCGCGCCGATGCCTGGCACACAGGGCTCGGTACGTACCAACCTTCTTTGGTATAAGAAGGCCTTAAGGCCCGATCTTCTCATGGAGGTTGAAAGGATCAACAAGGCCTTCGAGACCAAAGTAAATTATCAGCTGAATTGAACGACTTGTTCCAAGCCCAGAAACCTGCCCTTGTCACAGATAATTTACCTCCCTCTCGAACCAATTTTCCAACTCTTCTTACGGCCTCTTTGCCCATCATGACTTCCAACCCCGACACTCCCATGCTCTCGGTCGAACCCACAACGACCTTAGTGCTCTACAACCCAGTAGACTTTGACGTCGTCATGAAAGAAGATGGCGAAGCCCAAATCCCCACGGGCATCGTCAGCGTTGACAACCCACCACCCTGGCTCGTTACGCTTCACCAACAACTCACGACAGCCCACAATCATCTCCGCGAAATCGCCGTGACCGTAGGCCAGGAACAAATCCACGAACTCGCCTCCCTCAAGGAGCAGTATGAGGTGCTGAAGAAAAAACTACACCGTCGTCACCAACCTCTTCGAAGCAGGATCCGAGGCCTCGCAAAGCCAGATCACCCGCCTCGAACAGCAGGTCCAACAGGCCAGCTCCCGCTTCGCTTCTGAAGTCTGGACTACCATCGCCAAGTACGGAAAGCAAGACGCTGAGCGCCAAAAGGCTATCGACCACCTTCAAGCAATCGCTACGCGCCACCAGGAGGCCCTGGAAACCCTCAACGAGGGAAAAAAAGACTATAAAGCGATCGTTAAGATGCTTCTCGATACTGGCAAGGTTGGCGCAGGTGCTAAGGATGAGAATGGACAGACAGCGCTGTATCGAGCGGCGATAACTGGGCATGAGGTAGTCGTTCAGCTGCTTTTCGATACTGGCAAGGTTGATGCAGGCGAATTCTTACTCTAGGAAACAAGTGACAGATAAAAAAAAAATGAAAATGAAAATCAGATATGCTCGCTTGCTTTGCCTCCTCCATAGACCCAAAGGATATTTTTAGGATGAATGCATGCAGAGAGAATGGGAAAACACCATGGACATGAATGAAAAAGACATGCAGTAGTAGGTACAAACAATCGTGCATGTACACTATGTAAAAAGACTTCCTAATATGTCCAAAAAAAAGCTTGCTAATCATGCATGTCCAAAAGTTCTTCTTCTTCTTCTTCCATGTACACCCATTGTGCATTTCATCCTCCATTCAACATTCCTCCCACATGCATATCAAAAATTTACAAAGCAAGAACCAAAGCAGCCATCAACGCGGGCACACCGATCGCAACAACGTTGCGTCCGGCACCAGCAGTGACGGGGACCTCCGAGGGCTCAGAGCCGCCAGTGGCAGGCTCAGTCTGAGCAGGCGGCGCAGGCATGCTGTAGGTTGAGGGAGCGCTAGAAGGAGCAAGCGAGACACCGGTGCCAGCGGGGGCAGTGCCAGCGGGGGCAGTGCCGCTGGGGACGGCAGGGGCGTTGACGACGGGGGGGACGGGGTTGCCGCCGGAGGGGACCTCGGAGGGGAAGGCGGGGACACCGGCACCAGGGGCACCRGGGGCACCGGGAGCGGAAGCGGTGGGCTTGGCGACGGTGACGGTGGTGAAGTGCACGGAGGTGACGGAGGTGGTGGAGGTGGTATCGACCTCAGGAGTACCAGCGCCAGGGGCACCGGAGGAGGGGACGGCGGGGACACCGGCACCACCGGAGGGAACGGCGGGAGCGGAGACGGCAGGAGCACCGGGGGCACCGGGGGCGCCAGCGGAGGGAGCGGCGGGGACCGAGGTGGCGGGAGGGAAGGCCTCGGTGATGGGGCAGACGGTGACGCCGACGGGTACGACAATGGTAGTAACCTGGCCGATCTTGCCGGGGCAGTCAGTCACGGTGGGGGCGCAGCTGGTGATGGTGGAGGTGGTGGTGGTGTAGATGGTCGAGGTGGTGAAGCCAGCGGGGATCGACTCGATGGGGACCGAGGTGATGATGCCCGTGGGAGCGCTGGCGGAGGTCTCGGTGGCGGTGACGGGGCAGACGGTGGTGCCGATGGCGACAACAACGGTGGTGACCTGGCCAATCTTGCCGGGGCAGTCGGTCACCTCAGGAGCGCAGCTGGTGATGGTAGAGGTGGTGGTGGTGTAGATGGTCGAGGTGGTCCACTCCTCAGCGGGGGCGGAAGTGACACCGGCGCCAGGGGCAGAGGAAATACCGCCCTCAGCGGGGACGGAGACGGAGGCAGAGGGAACAACGACGCTGTTGCCATCGGTAGGGCCAGCAGTGACATCGGAGATGATGCTGGAAACAACGCCGCTAGGAACGACACCGCTGGGAATGATGCTCTCGCTAACAATGTTAGAGGGAACAGCAGACTCGGTGGTAGAGACAATAGGAGCCTCAGTGGAAGAAACAACAGCGGACTCAGTAGCGGAACCAACAGGAGCCTCGGTAGTAGTCTCATCATCGCAAGAGTCGTCCTCAGTGGTGGTGCTGCTGATGATCTCGGAGCTGCCACTGCCGCTGGGGATAACGACGTCGACGGGGGCAGAGGTGATGATGGAAGGATCAACAGTGGTGGAAGAGCCATCGGAAGGACCCTCGGTGGCGGAGGGGACCTCGGTGCTGAAGCTGACGCTGATCAGGCTGGACTCGGTGACGGAAGCAGACTCGGTGACGGAAGCAGACTCAGTAGCAGAAGCAGACTCAGTAGCAGAAGCAGACTCAGTAGCAGAAGCAGACTCAGTAGCAGAAGCAGTCTCGGAAACGATAGTGGACTCGGTAGCAGAGACGACAGGGGCCTCGGTGGAAGAGACGATCTCGGAAGAGGTGGTAGTCTCATCGTCGCAGCTGTCCTCATCAGTGGAGGTGGGGACCTCAGAGCTGACAGCGCTGCTGGAGATCACAACCGGGGCGGAAGTGATGGTAGAGGAAGCAGACTCGCTGACGATGACGGAGGCAGACTCGGAAACGGTAGCAGAGGAGGTCACAGTCTCGGTCTCCGAAGCAGGGGCAGAGGTGCTGACAGCCTCAGAGCTCGAGCTAGCGGCCTCGGTGGATGAGACAGCGGGAGCAGAGGTGATGGTGGAAGAAACGGCCTCGGTGCTGGAAGGAGCCTCGGTGCTGGTGGAAGTCTCAGTGCTGGAAGGAGCCTCGGTGCTAGTGGAGGTGGTAGACTCGACCGACGAGCTGGAGCTGGTGCTAGTAGTGGTGGTGGCAGAGGCACTGGTGCTCGTAAGAGTAACAATACCCTGCTTGACGCACAACTTCTGACCAACCTGGATGGCGCAGGCCGCATCCAAGGCAGGGTTATACCTGATGAGCTCGGTAACAGTGATGCCATAGTTCTGGGCAATCAGATAGCAGAATTCACCGGGAGTGACGGTGTGGTAAGCCGTGCAACCGATGGCAGTGGGAGCCGGGGCAGCGGTGGTAGTAGTCGTGGGGTTGGCGGTACCGTGGCAGGCGGTGTTGATCGCATCAACGAAGGTCTTTCCGTTGGTCACCTCCTGGCCGTAATAGACATCCCAGATCATGGCACCGCCGAAAGAGGCGCGGGTCTTGTAGGTGTTGATCAGAGCGGCAGCCTTGACGGGCTCAACGTAGCCAGAGCCGGCGGCGTCAGAGGAGCCAGGAAGACCGATGAAGAGCTTGGCGTTCTTGCTCTTGCCGGTGGCAATGGCCGCCTCCCAAGCGAGATAGTTGAAGCCAGCCGTCGAGGCAGCCGCGCAGCCAGGGTTGTTGTAGAACTGGATGAAGAGGGCATCGAACTGGGCGTTGGCAATGATGGACTTCATCTTGAAGTTGGCAACATCAAGCGGGCATTCGGGAGCGGCGGTAAGGAGGTACTTGCTGTTGCCGTTGTACAACTCGCGAAGCTTCTTAGCCAAAGCGACATAAGCATTTTGGCCGACTGCAGCAAGTTAGCCCGTGTTCACTTTCAGATTCGACTCTCCAACGCCCAGAAACATACCTGTGTTGAACTTGACTTCAATATCCAAGTCGAAACCATCAACCGAGACGTGGTTACCAGCGTAGTCAAAGGGACGGGGTCCCGTCCACTTGGAATCGTAGGGACCAAAGGCTCCCCACAAGAAGCTGGCAAACTCCTGACCCTTGACATCGCTCGAGAGAGAATAGTTCGAGCCCGTGGCTGAAGCACCACCGACGGAGAGCAGAACCTTCTTTCCCTTCTCCTGGCAGTACTGAATATCCGCCGCAATGACGGTACACTTGCTGAGCAGAGGAGACGCCACGTTGGTCTTGGAGTTCGTGTAGTAGGTGGCATCGCAGTGAGAGCCGAAGTTGGTACCGGGGTAGTTCAGGCCGGACTTGTCCTGCTCGGGGGAGTTGTTGACGAAGCCAATAGTAACATAGTCGAAGTTGGCCTGGTCGCAGTGATCCCTGAGCCTAGTGTTTCCAGCCTGTCCCCAGTAAACGTTGACCTTGTGCTCCGAGACGGTAGCAGCCCGGGCGGTAGCGGCCAAGACGGCCGCTGCCACAAGACTTTTGTGCATGATGATATTAAGTGATTAGCTTGTGTGTTTTGAAAAGAATGACTATACCCGTGAAAAGGGATAGATGAGTTGTAATGGCCGGGGCCTTAAAGGGTGTATGTGATGATATGATCTCAAAGAGAGGACGCAAACACAAGGCTTGCACGGCTGGAAAGCACGCCGTTTGGTGATGGGGTTGAACAGGATCAAAAGGGACGTAGGGAGAAAAAAAAGAAGAAGATACAAGAGCCGGATGGGTGGGCAAGCTGACCTTTCATAGTGCTCCCGATCTTGCACCGGTGTTGAGGGCTAGCATCCCGAGTGTCCACGAAGAGTCTAGCTCGCTGGATTCTGGACTTTGTGACGAGATGAGCCAGGCCCCGGTCCGGCCAAGCGTCCAAGCTGGGTCAGCGTTCCGGTAAGCCAGCTTAGCCGGGCGACAACTGTGCAGTTCGACTGTCTTGATGCAAGTGGAAATTAACCACGATCATATTGTTCAAAGTGGGATTCAGAGTCATCTTTCCCATTGGATCACTCCTCGCCAACGCATCATATGGCATGATTTTCTGGGGTCTGGGGACAGAACCGTGCATGTCTTCAGTCAGTGCTCTCAGAGAACCGGGGCGTTTCCAGTTTAGAGACGACTACGGAGAATGAAGATCTGTGATGCGGTACTGTAAGGCAATTTGATGCATAAAAGAATCGATATTCGCTGAACTGCTTGTCCATACCTACATACAAAAAAGCCATAAAAGACGCTTGGGGCATGATGATGTTTTCCTGTGAACAGTCAAGCCAACTCGTGAGGACAGTTGAGGCAAAATGGGTTGAGCCTTGAGGACCGAGGATGTACCCTTGCCTGTGATACCTAATTCCTCCTCTCCTTCTCGTTCTCTCCCGTGTCTCCTCTCTCGCTGCTATCTTTTGGACCGCTTTTTTAGCCAGGTGGGTGTGCTGCCTGGGCTTCTAGCGCTGTGCTCAGAAACTTGCTAAGCGGATGACAGATTCAATAGCTCGATGGAAGAGTCTGAACAACCCTGGCGGCCTTCCCTTTCCGATCAAAAGGTTGCATCGAACGGTAGGCTCAAGGTAGGATACCCCTGCCAAGACTGCAGTTGGTGATTTTGGGTGCCATCGAACCCCAGTCTGCGTGCTGGTCTAGCCTTCTCGGGCCTTTGGATTCAGGAACAAGTTGCTTCCAGGCCAGTCATTGGTCCAAACACGCTCTCGACGCTCCTTCATGACCTTCCGCGGGCTTGATAGCCTGATGCTGGCGCCGGCGTCGGTATTCATGCTTACCGCACATCGTGTGTTTGTGGGAACGAAGGCTTGCTGGCTGGCTGGCACCTGGTTGCCGTTGGGATCGGTCTGCCGCAAACTGGCTCGCCAGGCTCTCCTTAGCGGACATGGATGCGGACAAAAAGTCTCCCATTCCTGCAACTGCCCCTTCCACTGTTACGGTTACACCTGAAGCGCCAGCCCAGCAATCCCAGATTGTCACAGAGACTACGGGCACGGGAGCCATAGGCCTCACCATCACCACGGTCACGGGCATCGCGGGCACATCCACGCGCACCATAACCGGACCGGACGGAACCGTCCTCGTCCCACCTCCCATCCCCGCCCACCCCGGCTGTGAACTCTCCCCGTAAATGGCCAAAGCGATGGAAGATTATGCAATCGAGCATTGTTACGACTACATGAAGGCCAAGAATCTTCTCAGAGACAAGGTAAGCAAACGAGCACAAAAAGTTAGATGAGGAACTGGAAACTTATTATCACTAGATCGTGGCAAAGGTCCTCGAGAACACTCAGGAGAAGCTCATGGAATTATTGCAAAATGAACTTGATCGGGTGAGCAACGAGGAGGAGGATGATGATCTCGACCTTGACTCCGACATGGAGGAAGGTGACCGGACCTTGGAGGGTTAAGATCAGAGGAGGATTGGAAATCATAACGCCGCATAACGAACGATGTTCGGTGTCACAGCACTGGCGGATGGGTCCCGGCACGGCGGGACGTGCACGTGATGTCGTGCCGCGTGCACCGGCCATCTGGGCCCTGGTGAAATTAAAAAATAAATAACCCATAGATAATCTTCCGATATGTCTGCTTATCTATGGGAGCGGGAAGGACAGGAAACGGGTCTTTTGATCACGTGGTAGGGTCAAAAAACTGAACCACCAGCTCCCATACCCATATCGTTCGGACGGAGGCAAGACGGTAAGTGGGGAGGCGGCGCTAAAAAGATGAATATAATTGGGCGGATTACGAGAAAAGTTGACCGTCCTGACACTGCGGCTAGATCTTTTACACGGGTAACACCAAGATTGCACTCCGTCAGAAGACCATTCCTGATTAGTTCCTAGTACTTCTCAGCCCAGTTATGTGTATGTAGATGAGAGCGTGGCAAGCGAATCTCTCGCTCTTGTCTTGTTGGATCACGGTTTGGTGATCCACTACGACAAACTGATCACGATGGACCTCCTTCATGTACCTGCCTTAATCATCTTCCTCCTACAACGAAAAGTCTTGGCGCCAAGTGTTAGTACTAACACTGGGTTGCCCGCAAAATCTCTAACACCACCAAAATCGCCGTTTTTACGGTCGATATTCCAACCCACCAAAAATACGAAAATGTCTACGCCTTCGCCCCTTGGGGCGCCCAAACCGTCTCTACCGGTTGTAATACCGGTAGCTCCATTGCCGGACACCCTTTGCGTCCCGCCCCCGCCCTCCACGACGGCGCAGTCGGCCAAGAGAGCCCGGATTGCAGACGAGGAAGTCCGTCACGCCCACGCCATCACCGCCTCCCCTGCTGCTTCCGGGCCCCTCACGTCCCTCGCCGGGACCCTCATCTCTGAAGCTCTCGCCAAAGCGGAGGTCTACCGCTCCTGCGCCGCCTTCCTCGACACCGAACTCGCCCGCCTCTCCGTAGTCTCGCCAGCCCACGCACGTGAAGCTGACCACCTCGCACGGGCTATCACCGTCGCCCTGCAGAAAAGTTCTGCTTCACCTACCGCCCCAGCAAGCAAGAAGGTTTCCACTTCCTCCGCCCCGACCAGCAAAGGGACGGGACCCGTTTCCTTCGCAGAAGCTGCCGCCCGCGGTGCGGATTCTACTCCCGCCTCCCGCTCTACTTCCCGCTCCCACCCCAGCCCTACCCGTAAGGCTACGCTGCCCCAAAGTGATGGCCGCGTCTTTCTCCGACTAGATAGGGACTCCCCTTTCGCCAACAACGACGCCTTCGCCATTCGTAAGGAGGTTTGGTCTCTTCTACGCCTCGCCCCCACTGACATCCCTGGCTGCCATAAGGTCCCCTCTGGCTTTGCCCTCGTGCCCAAAGATGACGCTGTCCG
>RAOR01000618.1:0-15679 GCA_009805435.1 Neurospora sp. FGSC 26625
TGCCGTCGGTGGAACAGACTTCCCGAGGGTGAGTGTGGCCTAGTTGCCTGGGGCATCCAGCCGTATAGCAAGGCTTGAGTCCAAGCCGTGCGGCTCTTTGGGAGCCTCGTGCTGCTGGGTTAGGGTCGAGGTCGAATGTCCGTGTGACAGTCTCTGACCTTGCACGGAAATCCAAACATATATTGGATACAAGACCAAGGAGGCCATCGATGCCTGCCCCGGAGGTAGTCATCCCATCGCAATACAATGCGGATGGTGATAGACAGCTGGATGTCGCATTCGTGAAAGTCCACGAACCCTTCGATGGTACTCTGAACATATTCAAATACCTACCAAAACACTCCGGATTCAAGAACCCCAAGGGGAGGAGAAAAGGACAATCGAGGCCATGGCTTTCCCTCGCTTCTGATACTGACATTGTCATTTCTCAGTTCCATCACTCATGTCGAAACCTGTTATCCCAGCGTCGTGAAAATTGTCAGTCGAAATATTGACGAGATATAATCTTGCTCGAGGATCTTACCTTATGGACAAAAAGTTCACCATATGTGGCCTTGAACCTCTGATCCCTCTTAGCAAAATCCTCCAACTTAGTGGCAATGCCTCTGAGGATCCAAGCATTGTGAGCTCTTCCTCAACCTTTGGCTACCCTCTCTTCGGCCTTGGCCGCAAATGTGACGCTTRGCGTAGCATTGAGATTTCAAGATTGGGTCGATAATTATCACGGGGCGAGGCACTATTAGGGGTGGGTTGAGATATGCGTTGTTGTACGAAGGAGAGGAAAGGAAGTGTGCGTGGAGGACTGGCTATATCGGCGAGAGCCCAGCAGGCCAGTCCGTGCGCGCGCACGTGAGGCTGCACGTGACTGCATAACATGTGGCCAGTGCGTGAGTGCATGGCTCTGGGCCATGGCACCAGCTCTGGCATGGCACATGTGCAGTCAGTGCAGTGCAACCACATCACAGGCTAGCCCTGTGATAATAATGGGTATTAAATTACCCGCAAAGCAWTGCTTTGCACATCTCCCATCCCCTCTCCTGATACCTACCCGGTGTGTAGCCATGGACGTTTTTTTTTTTTTTTTCAATTCTCTTTTCGTTCGTATCCCTCAACTAGCGATTTTAAGCTAGCGATTCGGTGTATTCATCCAGAAGTTTTTTGTGAACTTTGTCGAATTCTGGATAATCATGGTGGTGCAATGTTTGTAGTACTTGGCTTGGCTCCGTAGGAAGGAATATATCTATCGTCTCGAGGGTTCCCTTGTTGATAAGACTAATTGCCAAGTCTGTGGCTGTACGAAGTCATGCTTGTGCATTGGCCAAGCTACATGGACCCCATTCAAAATCGGCTTGTGGGCGTTGTAGCACGTCGAATCCGGTTTGATAGCGACGTACGTGTGAGTTTGGTGGGAGGCACTGGGGTGGTAACCTTCGCCATGATGTTTCTGGCCTCGGCCTTGTCAGCAATGTTGACGATGACGGGAAATGGATCCAAAAACATACTCAGGTACCGCTTGCAAACAGGGCATTGTCTCTTCCCCCGGGCCGAACCCACACTATCGCTTCAGTTGCAAACATTCCACTTGTCTGTTCACCCAGACCGAACCAGACAACAAACCAGGCTTAACACAGACCAACCAGGCACCGAGATGGAATTGTAGAACAACCGCATATCCACATGTGAGTCTTCTTGATCGACCACGGGGTCTCGGGGCCGGAGGTGGAGGTGGAGGACAGAGGAAACTTACGGGCCGTGTGACGAAAGGAGAGGACGCTTGAAATGATGGAAGAATGGATTAAAAATGTAGAAGGCCGTGGTCATGCCCCGAGATTCCCACGCTATTCGTCTGAAGTCCTGAGGATTGAAAAGGATCTAACGCGTCTCTCCTATTGTATTACCGGATTTCTTAGAGAAAACACCGTGTCCTTTCATCTTATTTCCCTGCCGAGTGGCTCCTTCCATCCCAACTCTACGATGTGGCCTGTTCAGAGGAAAAGGCTCTTGGGGGAGGAGCAGTGTTACTACCAGACTGACGGTTGTCGCTACTATTGTTATTCTAAGACCCGTGCCGCCGCTATTGCCCGRACTTCTGCCCCTGCTACTGGCAATGCTTTCTTCGCCTCCTCCTCAACCCTTTTCTTCAACTCTTTAACAACGTGGGCCAACCTCTCCTCGGCGCAAAAGAATCGCTTCGTTGCTTTGTTGTTTTCTCGCCATTTCTTCCCCGCTGCTAGTTCTTCCGTACGCATTGCTGCTTTTCTCTCTGGTGCTTCCTCATCATCCGGATTGGAATGATGTTTCCTCTTGAGTCCTGCAATGGCCCAGTGCAGATGGTTCGAACCAGACAAGCGCGGCGCAGTAGAACAACGTCACGCTAGATTTTGTTGTCCATCCCTTCGACTTGGAGCGTAAGGTCAATGCTGCTGAGACTTTCCTGCCTGATAGCCAACCTTGCCCGTCACTTGAGGTTTCGGGAGACTGTCGCCCTGAGCTCGAGTTCAGGATGGCTATCCACAGGGGTCTCTACGACACCCTAAAGCGTGATCACGAACCCCTTTCTGAGGCGATGCATGCCCTGGTGCTTGACGAAGTAGGACCGCCCAGGTCCCTCCGCTTTGTTCCTGTCTTCAACTTCTTCGAGATTGGAGATCTGGTCCTCAAGAAGGCTATTTTGGACGACGCACTCCCCGATGACAGGTCCAGGATGGAAAACTACGGAACCTAAGCATACCCGCGACAAGTTCCGCCGTGTGGGGGGCCTTTGCTTTTAATTTGAAAGTAATAGTCTGCTCTGGAAGTAAGGTCTTTTTGAGGGATGGTAGCTCTTCCCGTCGGAATGTCTCGCTGATGTGCTCTGGGGCGATGGTGATGACCGGGTATATATTGGATCCCTAATAGTAAATTGGGATTTTGCTGGTATTGTTGGGGTCGAGGCGAATATGGGCCATGACGATCCTCACATCGTGGTAACCGCCATGGAGTGGGTATTTCTTCTCGACGACTGCATCACTGCGGTGTTGTCTGAAGTAATCGGCGGCCTTGTCGTTGGTATCGCTCAGGCGGGTACGGGGAAAACGACAGCCCCCAGTACTCTGACGCTCGGAGGTCTCAATTGTTCGGGCGGTGGGAAGGTCTACGGGTCGGGCCCTACCAATGTTGATATATTCGTAGTTGTCCTTGGSCCAAGGACAATGGTCCCGGCCATTCGCGTCGGGGAAGCCCCAAATTTGTTGCTCTTCATGGACTATAAGATGCAGTGCATGCTGGCTTCGAGTGCTATGATCAAAGCTCGGATGGCGGCAGTTTGTTCTGATGGGATCAGGAGTTTTGAGGGCGGGACGATTCTTGTTGTTCCTCTTGTTGTTGCTACTGCTACTGGGGGTGGGACGACTGCTCCACGGCCTGCCCGCGTAACGTCAAGTTGGAGGTTTCAGAGATGGTGACAGATTGGTGGAAGGAGTGGCCAGGCCACTACAGCGTGGTGCCTTCTCTTTGCTCCCCGGTTCCACTCTTCCTGGTCATCTTCAACTTCGACACATTTATAATATGCCTTGTAAGCTTTGCTAATCAAACGTGCTCCGAACATTGAGTTTGGTGGCGTTTGGTCGTCCTCATCTTCGCTGAACTCATTGTCGCTGTCTTCGTAGCTTGGTATGGCTTGGTTGTCCTCATCGTCAAAGTCAGTCGTGGCTGCTATAGCAGCTGCCCTTGATCTGGTGGTCACCATGGCGATTGGTGCGTAGGACACTACAACCGGTCGAGCGAAGAGGAACAAAATCAGAGAGAACAAGGAGGGCAAGTACGAGGAAGGAACACTTCGTCTTAAACGGTTTCTCAATTAACTCCTTCCTAGAACGGGCGCTATGTCATATGCTCCTCGGTAGCCACTGTGGAGTATTTCGTCCTGGTCTGACACGCCTTTTTTTCTTCCTCCCACCATGCAATTGCTGCGGATCTGTTCCGTATGATGGCCAGCAAAACCCACCAACAACGGCGCACCAGATGACCCAGCACCGACTCCAATTCGAAAAGTTCGGAGTCCCACCGTCCTCACCAAACGCGCACCTTTGACACAGTCGCAAATGTTAGGGCATCCTATTTTCCAACGCGTCACCTCTGTTCACCTCATCCAAGCCACAATCTGTCCTGACGATCGCAACCGCCAGCTGTGGCCCGCTGCCCCATCCAAGGGCTACCATCTTGCCTCGGCGCGTAATTTAATGAGGACGATCAAGTACCAGCACAGTCTGCGGAGCTATTATAACTTTCGGCTATAAAGAAGGAGCCAAAATATCCTTCTGGGTACGCGCACTTAAGGGGATGACAGTAAGTTTCCCCTTCCAGTCCAACAATGACGCAACTACTCATACGGTACCCAGCTCAGCGACCTTCACTATGCCTAGGAGAGCACCACCAGCGTTGCAGAAGCCGCCAAAGCCATTCGGCGCGGAAAGTCCCTTTTGACAGCCTGGCGTAAGTTATTGTACCCTTTACTTTATTCTACTCGAGTTCCCGTTGGCTGTTGGTGTATTAGGTTGTTGATACTTTGATGCCCTAGTGTCCATCATTTTCGTTATCGCAATCCCCGGTAACGCGTGGCTATGGCGAACTATGAACAACGGGAAAGCCCCACCGAAAACGCCCGTGAAATGGCCCCCATAACATTCAGAGGAGGCGGGAGAGACTCTCGTCGTCCTACGAAAATGTGATCTCAGGTCCAATTACGCCCATTCTCTATCGATATTGTCCTTCGCAGTAATGGAACGGTAAACATCTATATCACCCCGAATATCATGCCTCCTCGCTTGTTCCCGCACGGATATCGACTGGAGAGGGAGCAATCGGGGCAATATGAGCCATTTTCGGGACGATAATTATTATGCCCAAGGGTCCGAGCGACGTGGTCTAAAGTGACCACCTAAGGGTATGGTAGAATGAGTGAAGGTGTTACTCCGTCACGGGCCCAAGATGGATACGTGTCCCTTCGATTTGTCGAGAGTGGGCTCATGAAGGAGGGTTCCCAAGATCATCGAGAAGCGTATCGGGTGCTAATGGAGTATAAAGATATTCCGCTTAAAACAATACCAGCGGAACACTACCTACGCTTGGCTGAACCGACGCAAAGATATATCAACGGATGAGGAATTGACGACCTAAAGAGCGGTAGACTACAACATTGAACCTCCGGGAAGACCAGGGGCAATGGAAAGAAGAGATCATATTTTCCTCATCCGTGATGATAGGAAGAGGGAGAGTAACAAGGATCGGAATGGGTGTCAAAAGCAGGACTCGAGAGGAGGCTCATGAGTCCAAGGGGTATTCTCCWGGACCCCAAAAGTCAGGTGCTCATCGCACAGCCGGTGGTGAAAGACAGTGCAGCCAGCTATTATATGCTCATATACAGTGGTTGATTGACTTGTAGTCTCCGTGTCGAAATCGAAAGGGGGTTTGTTCGCTCCTTTTTTCGTTGGCTCCTAAGTAGAGGGGAGGAGGTCGTCCCGAGTGCGGGCTGTCATGGGACGGGCTGGGCTCCGCGGTTTCATTCTCTCGAGAAACACTAACAGCAATAAAGCACAAGTTGACGGCCACGGCTCGGCTCGGCTCGGTGGATAGGTCTTCATGCTTGATGCTGTAATGTGAGAAACAGCATACTTTGATCCAACTAGACGCTTTAAGGACTCGGTGGCCGGTGCATTAGCCGCGGGAGGAGCGATTCGGGTCGGGTGTTACTCCCTGCTCCTATATAAGCCGTTGCTATCAGTCCAGTGAGTCATTCATGGGATCTCAAGCAGAGCGGGCAGAGTACCTTAGGCAGAGTGTCAGAGGACTGGCCGGATCTGAGAGTACCTCTAGGTACCTTAGTAAGTAGAGGTTACCTCTAGGGGGCGGGTTATCTATCCTGACTTCTCATAAGGACGTCATATCCCTTCCTCAGGTACCAGAATTAGTAGCCAAGCCAAAGACCACTAGACCAGCAATACCGTCAACAAGGAGATAGATCCTCCGCCAACTTCCCGGATCTCTAAGGTACTTTGAGATCCAAACTGGGCTTGCACGTTGCCCAGGTGTTCGAGGCACGAGCGGGCGGACGGACGGTGCACCCGGCACGACGACACCCCCTTCTCATGGAATATCCATCCATCCACCTGTCTTTCGAGACTAAGACGGTTTTTCCAAAATGGGCCAGACAATCAGAGCGCCCGCGGGGCGCCTTCTTTCTAGTCTAGCCGAGACGCGTGCGGTGCACCGCCTGCCTGGCTGCTCTACACCATTCCTGCTGTCGAGCGAGTATCGCTTGCACTGGCCGTTTCCGGCGTACCTACAGCACGTCCGCTGGCGGGGAAGACGCTTCAAAGCCCTCGCTAATGATGCGTTTTATGTACTTCCTCAGTCTCCATCCGTGGCCGGTGTCACGGTGAACAGGGCCTGGACGGCCGTTCGGGTGCTGGGCTGGGCTGGGCCTGAGGGGGCGAGGCACAGCAAACTGGAGCGGAGCTTTGCTGTGCCGGAGGAATATTGTAATCGTTGGGCAGGAGATCGTCCGGACCGAGTTGAATTTCGTCAAACAGCTGAGGCATACCTGGCAAAGTGAAGTTGCCCTCAAACGTTTGAGGAAAAAGGTGGTCCTGGTCGTGTTGATTCTGGTTGTGCTGTTGAGCAGCTGTCTGTGGCAGATTGTTATCGTAGAAGAAGTGATTATTGGGGGGGTGATAATGCTCGTCAGGCAGATCAGGCACCTCCAACGGGATAGCGTTGTTGTGGTCCACTAGAGAAGGCTCACCGGGGTTGTAGTGTTGATCATCCTTTAGATTAGCAGTGAGGTTCTGCTGGATGGGAGACTAGCCTGGCTGCGGAATAGGATGCTGGTCTGGCTGTTCTGAGCATGTAATCCAGTTCCTTAGGCCAGCTCCTCTGGCCAACGGCCCCAGGTGGCCAGGTTGGCTTCGTCTTCCAACCGTAACGAACCGTTGGAGTCTGAGTCTAAGCAGAGGTATGCGTTGATGACGGCCAGCGGCCAGCTTGCTTCCAGGATAAACCGGGAAGTTCCACCTGTCTCGGTCTCAGTCCGCCGCCGGGCAGATTCACGGGAAGCGGAGGGTCCTCTCCACTCTGATTTTGATATCGTCGTACTTGTTTTGAGGATGGTGACGGGGGCGAGAGACAAATGGTGTAAGATATTGTGGAAGATGTCGGCCATGTCGTGGACGCGGTCATTGGTCTGTCTTTCGACGGCGTGATAAGTAGTGGTATTGGAAGTGCGTATGTCGAAGATGATGAGAAGGGTGTCAATCCATGTTTGGATCTATCGGTGGTATTCGTACAAAGTGATATTCGTTGCGAAGAAAAACTGTGTCCTGATGGATAGGGTGTGGTGGCCTAGTTTTTTTTGCAGAGGTTTGGACTGCTCCTGGATTATGTCCAAGAACTGGGTAAATTTGAATGGCCCATGTCGCAAAACATTCACTCGGTTTCCCTGGCCAGGTAGGTGATGGAGTTGGAGGACGATTGTGTGGCAGGTCGTGGGCCTTCTTATACATATCCATCGTGGCCATGAAGCAGGACAGATTAGTGGGGAATGGGTCATTCCGTCGTCAGGAGATAGATGACTACTTCTCTCCCTGGCGGCAATCATCAAGCGTTGCTGCCACAAACAGAAGTGAAGGAAAAGATGGAGGGGCAAAGACCTGACTCATATCGAGTCAAGCCGTATCATTCAGTTTTATGTATATCCGTCTTTGTAACATGTTCAAATATCTTTCTACACCAGTTTTGGTCTCTATTGGAACCAGTTGATGGCCAACGCACCGGACGCACCTGTTTCTCGCACTTTTTATCATCATCATCACCTGTTCTCTTTAGTATCTTGGTAGGTTTTTAATATTGTTCGTCCGGTGCTTTCTTTCGCGCACCAGTATAACAATCACCATATGCCGTTCGTTGAGAGCGGGGGCTTACACTAGGCACCAGACCTGTGTGACTATCACCATCACACTGACTGTGCGCGTACATAGCCCGGCGATGTACAATTTTCCTGTTGACGCAACTTGAGTCAGCACTTGTTCGTCTCGAGGTGGGAACGCAGGGGAGGGACTCACGTCATGCCCACRTGCCCAACCTTTGGGTCGGGCACGGCGATCCCCAAGACTGAGTCAACAGCTCAGGGACCACCTTCGTTTGCAGTTTTGTTTTGTTTGCTCAGATTTAGAGCTCCTTCTTGCCGGTGCCGGCAGCCTTGGCCCTCTCGCGGTCGCGCTTGGCATAGATCTCGGCAGTGAAGGGGTTCTCGAACTGGATAGCGACAATGTAGACAAAGAAGACCCAGGCAGTCAGAAGAAGACCAGCGGGCTTGCCGTACAGAAGGGCGGTGCCGAGGAAGCTCATGGTGGAGCCGTAGTACATGGGAGCGCTGGTGACGTTGAAGGGGAAGCCGGTGACGATGCCATCCATGAGAATGCCAAAGTAGTCACCGAGGAAGGTGCCGGTGATGCCCAGGCGCAGGGTAGAGGTGACGACGAAGGTATTGCCGAGAGCGAGAAGGGCGTAGGCGGCGTATTTGACGTTGGTGCCCTCGAGGAGCGGGTGGGAGGGCTGGTCACGGAGAGCGCGCTCGTAGAGGAAGTCGCGGACAAGACCGAGGCCGAAGATGGTGGCGGCCAGGAAGTAGCAGGCTACCTGGGCATTGCCGCCGAAAGCGCGGGTGAGGAACCTAGTGCGGTGCTCTGTGGATATGTGTTAGGGAGTCGCGTTATCGATCGTTGGGCCGTTGGCATGGTTGGGTTTGCGCGGACGAACCTCTGCGAGCAACGATGCTAGGGAGGGGTTAGCTGACGTCGCGATCAGGTCGAGGACACACAAGATACTCACTTCCAGAATATAGGGTTAAAAGCAATGGCAGCAGCAGAGACTGGCGCAAGGAGGTTAGCAAGGAATAGAAAATGACATGTGAATGTTGGTGGAGTCGCATACGGGCGAGGCTCTTCTTGCTGTAGTCAACAAAGTTGAACAGATCGGCGACACCTTGGGCGACGAGAGGCATGTTGGCGATGATTTGGGGGAGGTGTTCGAAACAAGTGCATCTGGTTCGTTGGTTCGTTGGTGGTTTGGGCTGTCAAGAGATCGAGAGGGAAAGAAAAGTTGAAGGATGGTGGCCTTTAAAAGACCGGGAATGTTGGGGAATGGGAACTCCTCCGCATGAAAAGTATCGGATGGATGGGACTGACTGGAATGGAAGTTTCCATGGGCAAGTCGAGTTGAGTTTCACGTGTCAATTCCAATGACGTTATGCCCAACAATTCTCCAGCTCGCTGTAGGCTACCCCGGGCCAACGAGTGCTGTCAGCAAGCGACGGACCCACAATTGTGCGCTAAAAAGGCCACTAAGGCGCGACACCCGTAAGAGCGCTCCAAACCCCGGCCGTAGGGCCAAATGGGATCCACTTCTTCAGAAGCTACCCCTCCTCTTCGCGATTGAGAAGAGCTCCTCCCGTCTTCCGCTTTTCCCTTTTCGTCCTTCGTCTATTTTCTCATGAAACGCGATGCAACCACCAAGACGAGACCGGGATTCTTGAGACCACATTGCAGCTGGCTGCTTTATATGGGATAGACTTTTATCAATTGTTTTGTCTTAATCTTTTACTGACGATTTCTCATCATAAATGCTTCATGATCGCGTCCTCACTCCTCCTCCTCCATTGAATGACATCTAATACCCGACCCTCTTCCTCATCTCATATCATGCCCCCCAAAGCAACAAAAAGGGGCAAGGCCTCCTCCAAGGCCACCACCACCCACAAAGAAACAACAGCAACATCAGCCTCCGACTTCCTCACCAAATCCAAAGAAGCCTACGAGCAAGAACTCAAAGACCTCGCCAAAAAGGCCCGCACGCAAAAGGGCTACTGGGCCGGCCAACTCGCCATCTACATCCACTCCRTCATCCTGCTCGGCCTCATCGCCATCGCCTCCAACGTCTCGCAGCTCGTCCTCTCGCCCGTCTACGGCTCCATCCCCGCGTCGATATGGCACTCCAAGCTGGTCATGGCCGCCTGCTTCACAGGCTGGGCCTCCAACATCTTCTTGGATCGCGCGTTGCCAATTGAGCCTGTGGAGCTGCTGCCTCTGATCGCTATTTACATCCCGCCTGTTCAGTATTTGCTGTTCCGGGCGAGCGGGTATATGGGTGCTTACTATGGGCCGTTGGTCACGGAGTTGTTGACGCTGTTCCCGTTGATCACCATCTCGTCGGCGTGTGTCGCGACGAACTTGGAGTATGCCGACTTTGGACTGGTGCCCAAGTTCATCGCYGATGCTGTGCCTGGTCTTGGGTCCTTCGGCTTTTTCAAGGTCGCGGAAAAGATGAGCGGTAACTTCATTGCGCAGAATATTGGYAAGAACTTTTACATGACGAGGATTGGACTGGAGGGTTTGCTGGCTGCTTCTTACACCACCATTGCGCCGTCCAAGTTCTTGTTATTTGGGTTGCCCGCGTTGTTGCACACTACGCTTTTGAACCCACATCTGGCCTCGCCTATGGCGCTTTCTCGCTTGAACAGTGGATTGGAAAAGGAGGGATGGCTGGTGCTGGACCGCCGGGATTCTATTACTGGATACGTCTCGGTTGTGGATAGTTTGAATGATGGGTTCAGGGTGTTGAGATGCGATCACAGTCTGCTTGGTGGCGAGTGGGTCAAGTTCAAGGATACCGGACGGTTCAAGGGAAACCAGGTTGCTGAGCCTATCTATGGTGTCTTTGCCATGTTGGAGGCCGTGAGGTTGGTCGAGGTGCCCAACCCGGTTCCTGACAATGAGGCGAAGGCGCTTGTTATGTGAGCTCTCCCTATCTTTTGAACTCAAGATGACCACTAACGTTTTCCAGCGGCCTCGGCATCGGCACCACGCCCGCCGCTCTCGTCGCCCACGGCATCAACACCACCGTCGTCGAAATCGACCCCGTCGTCCATGAGTTCGCCACCAAGTACTTCCAGCTTCCGTCCAACCACACCGCCGTGATCGAAGACGCCGTCAGCTACACCGATCGCCTCGTCAACGAGACTCAAGCCGTGGGACAATTCGACTACATCATCCACGACGTCTTCACTGGCGGCGCTGAGCCCGTTGCCCTCTTCACTTTTGAGTTCCTCCAGAACTTGAACTCCCTTCTCAAGCCGGACGGTGTCGTCGCCATTGTACGTTACCATTCCTCTCCCCTTATGGCCTAAACAGGTGCTAATGATCAGCAGAACTACGCCGGCGACTTCTCCCTCCCCCCACCGCTCCTCATCACAAACACAATCCGCTCCGTCTTCGGCCCTTCCTGCCGCATCTTCCGCGAGCATCCTCGCGACGAAGCCCAAGCCGCCGCGCATAACGGCCGGGATTTCACGAACATGGTCATTTTCTGCACCAAGTCTTCTACTCAAGAAATCACCTTCCGCAACCCTACCTCTCGTGATTTGCTCAACAGCCCTAGCCGGGAAGCGTTCTTGCTTCCCAAGTGGGAGGTTACGGATGAGGATCTCCTGAGGGGTGTCAATGGGAGTGTGGAGGAGGCGGAGAAGTTGGGTGTGTTGAGGAGGAATGATACGAGTGCGCTGGAGAAGTGGCAGGAGGGAAGCGCGTTGGGACATTGGGAGATTATGAGGGGGGTGTTGCCGGAGGTTGTGTGGGTTAATTGGTAGATGTTTCTGTTTCGAGTGAGGGGTGAGGAAGAAGGGATCTGGGATGGGTGTGAAAGGGGAAAGGAAAAGGAGTGTGTTGGTAAAATTTGTCGTTTCTTGCCAGAAGCATGTCGCGAGTCTGTATTCACAATCAATTTTCCTGTTTATACTTGCTTCGTATGTCCTTGCGACTGTTGGAGCGGATGCTAACCCAGTGGTTGATTCACCATGACTTTCCCCCGTCGTTACGCTTTTCTGACTTCCTTTATGAGTAGTCGGACCGGGTAGAAAAAGCACATACGGCCATAGATAGTGGAAAACTCGGGATCCCGTCCGCTCTCCCATAGATAAGCCACCAATCGGAAGCATGTCTATGGGAGGAGATTTTTACAGGGGTTTGGATGACTCAGCCAAAAACGCCGCCGCCGTTTCTAGAACCGTTTTCCATTGCCTTCGCCGTCGAGTGCACCGTTCCACTTACGCCWAGCCCAGCTGAGTNGCCGCCGCCGTTTCTAGAACCGTTTTCCATTGCCTTCGCCGTCGAGTGCACCGTTCCACTTACGCCAAGCCCAGCTGAGTGGGCTAGGCATACACTACACAAGGTACTTACCCCTGCCATTTACCCCTGACACCTACTCCATATACTTAATACTTCTAACTGGGAGGTGTGGTTGGCTTTTGGGAGGTGTGGTTAGCTTTTGCGAAGTGTGGTTGGCTTTTGGAAGGTGTGGTTAGCTTTTGGGAAGCGTGGTTGGCTTTTGGGAGGTGTGGTTGGCTTTGGTAAACACTTTTCTCCGTACGTATATCACTTCAGGCGAGTTAGAGGGCCTCAAGATATATATTGCGTCTTTACCCTCAGATTCCTGACTGAACCAAACAAGCACACTTCTGTCCATTCTCATTGCATTCATTGTATATCAATTCTTCCCGGTTGATTCTACCGCATGAATTACGGCCCCTACCTTGTGAGGGTTGCGTTGTTTTCATATGAAACCCTCCTTCCGAGTTTTCTAATGGATTTCTCCTCCCAAATATACTGAGCTCGTAAGCTATTGCAGCTTGAGAGGGTATTGTTTTGAGTCTCACGGTGCTGATCGCACTCCATCCCTATGCAATACGGAAGGGATGGAGCTACGAAAACCGCCGATAACGCCGACTGAACGCGACGTCGAAGAACGGAAAAGAAGAGCATTTGCCGACGTCGACGAATTTACAGTAACAACACATGAGCGTTCGCTTTGTAAGAAGACCAAAACCGAGCGAGAACGCGCGTGGTCTCTATGGAATAGGTATGTACCTTATCATTTTTTCTATTTCTTTAATATTGCGTACTAATCCTTTTTAGATTTGTCACAGATGTGTTAAAATTAACACAAAAAGAGGCTGATAAGGTTTGGTTTGGTGTGTGCCGAAACAAGAAAAAGTCCATTGCTATCTGCAAGAGCTTTCTGGCCGACTATACACGCTATGCAAGATGCAGGCGTCTGTGTATAGACGGGACCGAGGAACAGAAGCAGGTACAATCAGTTCAATTAGTAGTGACTATTATTGCTGTATGGAAGTATATAGTAGCTCAAGCTGATGCTGTAGTGCTCGCGAAGAGAAGGGATCCAGATTCAAATGAAGATTCAGACGAAGATTCCGAACAATGGACATTGCTTGGCAACCGTAGGAAGGCCCGTGGAGAGATTATCCAGGTAGATTCCCTCCTTACCCATACCGATACTGTATACTGACATTTNCTTGGCAACCGTAGGAAGGCCCGTGGAGAGATTATCCAGGTAGATTCCCTCCTTACCCATACCGATACTGTATACTGACATTTCTTCTCACAGTGGATCCAATCAACTCTTGTACAAAAGTTCAACCTCACATGCAAACAAACATTTGAGAAAACCGAAGCCACAACAGACGATGTTCTGCTTATTCTTAGCACTTTGTAGGAACGCGCAGTCGATATACCTTGTGATCCTAGACATCGGCTTGCCTTTCATACATTGGTGCTTATAGGAGGCATTGGTTTTCGGCCCGGCACTTATGAGAATATGCTTTATCAACAAGTCAAGCTACTTGTCGTTCGCGATCCGGATACAAAGCAGTCAAGGCTTACTGCTCAGATTACGATCAATCAAAACAAGCTATCGGCTAACAAAATTGATAAGGGGGCAGATGTATATGTATTCTTGCCTTTAACCGTTGATTCAAACTAACACTTTTCTAGAGTGACCTTTCCTATTGCTATGGTACCATGCCAGATCTTTTGTTTAGTTACATTTGTAGCTATTCAAGCTCTACATGATAATGCCTTCGAAACAGAGTTTTCATCCTTCGACGAACTACTTCAGCGTCCAAACTTGGAAGATGTTGATTGCATTGAACTTAGGTGGAAGGATGAGATGCAGCAAAAGCCTATCTTTCCCTTAAAGTACTCCAAATTTCTGGAACTTTGGAACCGGACATGGTTGGTAGCGGGGAACAGAAACACTCTCCGCCCCTATGCGCTGCGAATCGGCGGTGGAAATAAAATTGATGGTAAGAACTTTTACCCGTTTCCCTTACTATTTTGCTTACGATTTTTACACAAGGTCCCCTTACATCCGCTACTCGAAACCACATCCTGAGCCATAACACAAAAACATTCGAAACATCTTACCAACCGAGGCTTATTCCACACAATTTGATGTCACTCGTTTTCGGTAGTGCATCTGAAGACCAATCCAAGCTATTCAAGCTACTGGCCTCCGCATCCTTGCGTAGGGATGACAAAGCACCGCTTTATCCGACAGCGGCTATGCTAGAAACGTTTGAAAATCGCGAGGATATGAAAGCACTTCGCGCACAGCGTCGTCACTTCCGGGAAGAGCTCAAACTCTCTGCAGACAATAGAGAGGTAAAGCAACTTACCGCAAAAATTGGAAATCTACGGACGGTGTTATCAAACTTGGCTATCAAGCAAGCTCGAGAAAACTACTTCGCTGAAGTTGATTCCCTTAGGGCTCGTGGCCTGTCAACCGAAGATATGCCAGCCCCCCTTCCAAATCCTTTCAAATGCTCCTCCGGTCCCAGTTTACCTGTAGCAACAATTATTGGTCGATACTTGAACCCCAAAGATCCGGTTTCCGACACCGCTACGAAAATGGTTTTTCCAAATTCGAACGACAGTGGTTCTGACCAAACTACCCAAAAGCGGCTTGCAGTACCGAAAATGCTTTTTGCGTATCTGAATGATAGGTACGGAGAAGTAGAAGGKATTGCTCRGGAAATRGAGMAAMCAGCCTCYGAAYATAARRAAGCAGCTTCCACGCTCTCTAYATRTCTTYTCTGCCGACAAAGCTTCACTCGTCGAGATAACCTCAGTAGACACCATCGGAGCGTCCATTTCACCGCAAAGACCTTTGAACCTTTCTCATGCCCCGAATGTCAGCGGCAAGGAAAGAAAGAGTACAGAATCGAGAGGGCATCGGARTGGAGTAATYATRTCGAAAGAGTACATGGTTCAATTAATACTCCCGATCTCTTCACCAAGCCTATCGTCAAATCCAAACYAACGGCTACAATTACCAAGTCTAAATCCGCTCCTTGTTTAAGATGCGGCCAATTGTTCTATGCAGGAAGCAGTTTTTCAAGACACATGAATAAGTATCACAAGATCGACAAGCCATTCGATTGTCCCAAATGTAAGGGAGAAGGGGAGAATATCCAGATTAATGACCTCGCTTCGTGGYTTAYACATACGTCGGATGTTCACGGTTGTAATRGGCAAACAGGARTGGTTATTRATAAGGAATGCCTACCAAAACAGGGACAGAAGAAGAGGAAAAGAGAAAACATAGTGGAAGAAGCAATAAAACGGAGTAAATTAGAATGCTAAGTATATAGAATACAAACTAGAATGCTATCTCCGTCTCTCCCACCGAGATATCTCCTCCTGGAACCACGATGCCAGATCTCGCTCTCCACAAGCGTGCTCTGATCCAAAGTATAATCGACTGTAGACTAAAGGTGACACGGATCCAAAAGATA
>RAOR01000619.1:0-12152 GCA_009805435.1 Neurospora sp. FGSC 26625
CATCGCCCGCATCGCCCGCACAACTTCCGCCTTCCGAGTGCACCCCGAGAGATACTGTCAAAGCGAGAGTGGGCCACATCCGCGTTACTATTCTAAGCTCCACGATATAGACCACGACAATTGGACTCTGATTCTCGTACAGGAAAGACACAATGCGGTCAGAGAGAGAATCCAGTCAGACGGGTCGAGCATCACGATTCATTCGATGAGACTCCAGTTCAGCTACTGCTTCGTCCGATCGTCCAACCCCGAATCCAGATTCTCACTTACCGCCAAACGCCGTCACCCGTCAGACTATGTTCGAGGAGGCACGAGGTGGATTGGGGAATGCCCGTTAAGCTGGCTGGACCTTGAGACTACGGACTTGGAGGGTTTCCTCTTGAACACTATGGGCCCCGGAGTAGATCTCACAAAGTTGGACGCCCGAATCGATCATTACGATCAGAGATCTGCAGAGGCGCTGTCCAATAGGGGTGACGTACGACACGATGACATTTGGCAGATATTGGAGGTGATGAGTGCCGAAGAAGCCAGAGCCGCGTTGAAGCGTCATTCGAAAAATCTGAAAGTGACAACGGAGGACATGGACAGGATGAGAGATCGGTTTACGGATAGGGCGTGGGTTTCGGGGGCCGGCAGGGGAACGAGATGGAAGGAGTGTGACCGAGTCCGGTGATTGGAGTYTGAAGATAGCCTGCCGGAATTGACGGGGACTTTAGCAGCTGAGGATGGGGATAACGATGTRGAGAATGTGCCCAGTCCTTTTCTTCAGATGCGCAGATGTTGGTTTGACAGCTTTGTTTGCATGATGACTGGCATTGGTGGTGTAAATCGAATCCTGCTGGTGTGAAAGGTATATATGAACGATGGGAACACCAAGACAAGTGTCGAAATGTATTGCCCATTGCTTCCGGTGAGGAAAGAGACAAAGCCAAGACTAAGGTAGGTTAGTTCCTGCCATGTTCGTTGAGGCCTCATCCAGACAACCAACGTCCCTGCTCCTAAGGGATTACTGCAAATGTTTTGGTCACTCCTTCCTTCCTTCCTTCACGTTTTCAGACTAGATATCCCAAGGCAGAAGGAACCTTTCTCAGCATTATGGGGCGCCTCCAATTTTTCTTTCTCTCTTTGCGTCTTCGAGGTTCGAAAAAGAAAAGTCAAAAAAGCTCAGCCGCCCACGAAAACTGTACCACCAGTACCGCGTATCTGAGCAATGTTTTCTAGCTCCCGCACACCATAGGTACTGCTTGGCCACGCACAAGGCAGACGGGTACGAGAGTTGTTGGCGTGCATGGGCTGGGATGTTATGTGCCAGGTGGTCCAAGGTTCTGTTGCGACCCCGCAGGACTTTGATCTGGGTGCTTACCGGTGCCGGTGCCGGTGCCTTGAAATTGGTACGCCGCAGTCCAAGCCTGCCTGCTCTTCCAAGCTTCCAGCTAATCTTGATGTGAGTCGTTTCTGCACTTCATACATGATACTTCTGCTGATAAGAGCGTCGTCAACACCCCTCCTTCTACGAAAGCTAACGGGAGACTTGCTGGATGCGAGACAATTCTGTTCCATTCCTGCAAGCACCTGCACCTTCAGCCGCCATCAACAACACAGGGGCACTCAGTTCATTGCCCACTGCATTCATTGAATGCCTCCATCACCACACCAAACCAACCCAAGGTGGCCCCATACAGCATCAGCTGCACAACATCCCGCCAGCCACACCTCCTCGTCGAACCAATCTAGATCGCTTGCTGCTCAACACATCGACCAATCGCGGCGACGGCTTGACCATAAGCCCAAGACAAGCACAACCACATTCGGCTATACCGTGCACTAAGCGGTTTCTAGATGTCAGGATGGCCGCCGTTACCACCCAACCCAACGCTCAACGACACCTTGTGATGCTATTCAGCTATGCCTCTGTTTACSTCTGAATGCACGAAACCAATAACTTCACAGGCGGAGCCGCAATGGACTTCAATAGTCAATAGCTTCACACAGCTGAAAGACTGCTTTGGGAGACATCATTCACAATGACTTCCTCTTTCATGGGCAATGCCGGCCTTTGGTAGAAAGAGAAATGGTTCATCGAGAAGAATGGTTGGTGGCCGCATCCGTATAAGAATCACTACTTACTTTCTCGATTTACCAAAGCTCACTCAGTCTGCACAGATTATCATCACCATCACCGCACACGCGAACCGCTACATCATCTCTCAACGCTACACCCTTTGAAGCTCTTCAACATGACCACCAGCTCCCGCAATACTGGATATCTGCCCGACAACTTCAACCCCAACGACAAGCCTTACTACTATGGCGGGGGAGGTTGGGATACCAACAAGCTCAGAACCGTCGACCTCACCAAGATCTACCCCGGTTGTCCCGTCTACGACCAACTGGACACCAATTCGTGTGTGGCAAATGCCACCGCTGCCGCTCTTTGGTACGATGGCAAAAAGAGCCCAGGTAGACTGTCCCTGGACCCTTCGCGCCACTTCATATACTACAACACCCGCGCCATCAAAACTATGGACGAACAAGGCCACATGAGACAGTGGCCCCAAAGAGTCGAGGACAATGGCACAAACATACGGGAAGCCATGAGAGCTGTCAGCTACCTGGGCGTTGCCTCGGAAGCCTTTGATCCTTGGAGATACCAGGGTGGAACAGTACTCGGTCGCAATGACAGGCCCGTCGACGCTGCCTACATTGACGCCAAACGCACGCACGGGTGGCCCATGGAGTATTGCCGGTTGGACCCAGATCACACTGAGGCAACCGAGGGCATGTTCACCGATGCCCAGAAGACAGCTGTTGGCCTGATGACCTTGACTCATCTTAAACAGTGCCTTCACGAGGGCTATCCCGTCATCTTTGGGTTCTATTACTACTGGGCCAGCTTTGAGACCGATGCCTCCCCATCCGCAAAGCCAGACAACCCGGAGAACAAGGGATTTACGACCATCAAGCCACTCAGCAAACCCCATCAACCCCAACCGAAGAACATCTCCGAGGAAGCTCATGCTGTCTTGGCCGTTGCCTGGGATGACGACAAGCAGCGTATTCTTTGCAAGAATTCGTGGGGCAACAGTGACTATCCTTACTTCTGGATGCCTTATCACTGGGTTAGCGACTTTGAAGCAACTGATGACTTCTGGGTGATCCGTACCATTGCTCAAGCTGGGCCCATTCTCGGTTCAGAAGTCAAAGTCATCGGGAAAGAATGGCACATAAGCGACATAGGCAGATCAGGTCAGGACAAGGCCTCAATCACCGCAAACAGCGTCATTGCCACCGCGATCCGTAACCCCAGCACTTCTGATATCTTCTGGATTACGCCTCAGGGACAAGTTGCCTCACGAACATACTATGAGGGTGGGAACGGCTGGGATCGTACGGAAAACTTTCTGATAGAGGCGAGCGAGGACCGTGCTGCTCTAGGAGCCATTGCTGCCGTTCGCCGTAACGACGAGCAGACCGATATCTTCTGGATCAACTCCAATGGTGCTGTCCATTGTTCATATTACAACTACGCTACACAACAAGGATGGAAAGGCGATGAAATTGCCAAGCCTGGCAGTGCATCTACGAAGGGTGGAATTGCCGCCGTTACTCGAATGAAGGGTCACCAGGAGATGTGGTACATTRCTCCTGACGGTGCTGTCAAGGGCTGGTACTACTACGAATCAAAACCAGGATGGCACCAATACGAGCTTGCACCTAGCAAAAGTGCACACCCGGAAAGCAACATTACAGCCGCATCGACAGCAGACGGCCGGTGGATGTTTGTTTTCTGGGTCAGCCCCGATGGGGTTCTGACAACGTGGGAATTTAAGTCTGACGACAATCGGTCTTGGATCCCCTCTGCCATGAACTCCCATGGTGATCCCCACACCGCTGCCATCCACACTCGAATTTATGCTGCGAACTTGATAAAGGACACCATTTGGGTGTTCTACATGGATCGAGAGGGCAACGTACATGGGAGATACAGGTTACAGACTAATAGTGTACATCTGCGTGACCAGAAATGGGAGGAAAGAAGGGTGAGCAAGCACCCGGGGCGAGTGGATAGCGGTTTGACAGTGGTGGCAGTAAGCGATGATTCTATGGACGTCTTGTGGATAGGCTCCGACAACTCGCTGGTTGTGGGATCTAATAGGGATGGTTCGGGGCGGAGCTGGAGTGAAAAGGTTGTTGCGGGTTCAGGGAGCGTAATGGCCGGGTCCCCGCTTGGAGCCTTCACTCGTCTCAAGAAGAGTTACTCGGTGGCCTTTCAGGATTACACCGGAAAGATCATACTGGCGGATTATCATGAGTGAAGGAGCTTATTGTCCTGTGTAAGCCACGCCATGAAGTTGAGTTGGTTTTGGGGATCCAGTGAGGATACCCGTGAGTGGTGGTGAGCCTTGTCCTCGCATCGCCCATTGCAAGAGAGCGGGTGTTGCGAGAACCGCCGGGCCTTACCATAATGCATGGGTAGGTGTCTTCTTTGCTTTATCTTAATACATCCAACATCTGCATGATCTTATCATCTCTTCGCATWAGCACCAAGTTCTGGTATGCATCTTTGTTCCACATCTAACCTGCTTGTGCTAATGCAAAGCATTGTGTAGTAAGGCTTCCCTACTTTTGGTGGCCTTAATACCGAGGATAACTGCGAGGACTGTGAAGGCCCGCTTGAAGCAAAGGCGGACTTCCTCCAGCCACCAGTCCTACAAAACTGAACGGACCCCCATGCCAGAAGCTTGATTTCTTTTTCCTTTGACACCCACAAACTCTAGCTATCCTCCCGAGACACTTCAACTATTCATCATCATGGCGACACTCACAATCTTTGATCTTCCGGAAGAACTTCTAGAGGCTATTCTCGGGGAATGCCGCACTTGGACTCACCCTTCTGTGAAGAACAAAGACGCCGTACCCATCGACTTTCGCACTTACTCGGATTTCCACTTGCGATTGGATTATGCCAAGTACCTTCGAGTGTTGCTAACTTGCCGAACCTTTTATCGTATCGCATTACCATTGGCTTACAATTGTGTAAGCTTGATTAGCCCTGCTCTCCCCGCACAGGAAACGTACCCATCATTCCCAGAATATTACATTCTGTTACGCAGAGGCGAAAATGGATCAATCTACCCCTCGCTTTCACACCAGCACTTTCATACCATCACCAACTTATCAGCAGAGGGCATCGAACAGTCGCAAACCACAGTCACGTGTCGATCTCGGCCCAAGATAGCAGAGAGATGCAGAGCACTAAGAATCGACCCGAGAATACCTGTAACGTAAGTTGAATCCTACTGGGAAGGGCGCTTGTTCAGATGAGTGACTAACCATTGACGTCAAAAGTCCGTCCCAGACGGTGGTGGTTTCAAAATTGTACTCTGAGGATACGCTAGCAACGCTTACCAATGTTCACTCTTTGGATTATACGTTGGCCTCGCCGTCCGGACTGTTCGATCTGTCCAGTGTCGATTGGAGATCCGATGATTTGGTTCAATGGCAACTGAAATTCTTTCAAAATGCTGTTACCTATCACCCACGGGTGAAAAGCTTGAGACTTGCTTTTGTCCGCGAATGGCTCTGCCAACCAGTCTGGAATGATCTGGTTGGATCTATTTTCCAGTTCAAAGAACTGAATGTTATGTGTCTCTCCCACATGCGTTCTCCATCTGGACGACGTGGACTTGATGCCGTATCTGGGAGCCCATTTGCAGATGAGGTGCTGCAGGCAAGTCCACACCCCCGGGCTCGGGCCTTTGTGTCTTCCATTGTCACTACTCCCTACTAACAAGCCACAGAGTCCAAAACATAGGGCACAATTCACAACACTCATCCTGAATGACTACGGGCGGTCTTTCCAAACCCTTGAGTCTCTCATCCAATGGCCACGCAAACTTGAGCATTTTGCTTTCACACTGCGGTTTAGTTTCATGTCATTATTCTTGAATAACGTTCACATAAGCGACTTCGATAGTCCTATCACTGGTCATATCCTTGACAGGTTACATACCATGCTCGAACCTCATCAGACCACGCTGAAGAGCTTGCGAATAGGGCTAGCGTTGACACCATTTGCCTATGCAATGGCGTATACGCCTGGGTTTGGCTTACAATCCGGGGTCCATTTCGACCTGAACCACAGCGTCATACCGGATTTTCGGGACTATCAAAGCCTGCAGCACCTCCACATTGCGTTAATCTTTACTGGTCACCAGGATTTCTGCGGACGGAGGATGTTCAGCAAAACCCCCAGCACAGTGGAGGAGCTACACCAGGAAGTAGATCGACTTCTCGCCCCGAGTCTGTATCGCATCACCTTGGATGTCGGCTGCGAGTTCTCTCTGCGACACTGCCCTTGCTTTCCCCGGCACCCAGAGCGTCGGCCAATCTGCAACCTAGCATGYCCCCTCGACAGGGACCTTTATGCATTCCTCATCACTCTCGCCCGACGCGCAAAGAAACAGAGGGCTCCGCTCTGTCATATCCACGTCAACTACTGCACCAGGCCTTTTGCTCTTCCCATGCCCGCCTCAGATCTACCGGAATGGGCCAATTGGGAATGGCTTTCTCTGTACGCGACTTTCAATCCGTGGGAATATCTGGAAAGGGTCAAAAGGAAAGTGGAGAAGCACGGCATCCGGTTCACCTACACTGGTCTGGAACCCGTTTGCGGCGTGCCTCGCACTCACCTTCCGAAGCCCGAGATACCTCCCTATACATCGAGGCAGGAATTGGCGCGGCTTCGCAGAGAGCATGATCTACGGGTATTTGACTATGAGGATGAAATGTGCTCAGAGCATGTCTGGACGGTGGTCAAGAGCGGCTGAACAAGTGCTGAATGATGGCCATTTTGAAGATGTCACAAGGGAGAGAAGATGGCTCGGCGAGGTGATTGTTGTTGTCCATAGTACGAGGAAAGGGTTGAGGCACGATGATCTGTGGGTATGACATAAGGCTAGGTACTGAGAGTTCAGTTGGGTGATCACAGCAGAGGCAAGAAAGGAAACGACAACAGAAATACACTCGGAAGAACACGAACTACAAGGAGTTGGATGGATGGATACATGGGCAAGGTCCTGGGAAACAATAGCATTGATTTGTACTTAGCATAGCGGAAGGTTTCATTTTATATTACTAAGAACGCACGATTTCTTCCCAGGTCGCCAGGATACAATTTACACTCCGTTCTCCACACAGCGGGATCGAATTGCGGGACGAACGGGCGGCACGTCCCGGTCCCGGCCCCACCGAACGGCGCCGGAGTGGAGCCGAGGAGAGATCAGTCCCCCCCCCCAAACACTCACGCTTTCTCGGCTGCATGTCAGCAATAGAAATGCCAAATTGATTTTGCTCCATTATCCATTGATTGGTTATCTTCTCCAGGAGGTCACACGGAAAGTCCACGCAAGCATAGACGCGTTAAAGAACCATGAAAAAAACAATCCATTAATCCCATCGGGTCCAACCATCCCGGTCGCCGGCCCATCATTACACCTCTAATACTAACACTGCCCTCTACCTCTACCGCTCATCATCATAAGTAATACTAAACTGCGTAGTCATCTGAATCCCGCCGCCGCTCGCCGGCTGCATCCCCCTCTCCCATGATCTATCTCTATCCCTGTCCCTGTCCCTGTCCCTCATTCCCATCCCCATCCCCATCCCCATCCCCATCCTCGAATTTGACCTTGACCTCGTCACCGACACAGACGACACATGGAAAATGGTATCCTCGCTATTCGCATCCCCCATTTGCATCATCATCATCTTATCGTCCTCTGTAGAAACCCTGTCCCGCTGATAAACAGTCACGCCGCCCACATCCGTCGACGTCTTTCTCCCCAAACCATCAGAGGAAATAGACCCCGACGCTGACGGGCGACGTCCAGAAGCAGAAATGGTGAGGTTGTATTTCCTGTCCATCTCAAAGTCGCCCTGATGCGGTCCGGGACCAACGCCGGCTTCGATGGCGACGTCGTGCTGATGCGGACCTTGCCAGCTTCGCAGCTCGGATTGGGAAGATATCTCCCGGTGGCCAATGTCCCCATCGGGACCGGTGCGTTGCTCGCGCCGGGAGCTGGCGAAGTACTTGGGGAAGAGGTAGGAGAGCGGGAGGCGGCAGACGGGCAGGCAGGCGCAGATGATGGCCATGTTTTGCTCGATGATGGTCCAGATTGAGGAGTCGAGGTCGTCTTTGTGGAGGTGTCAGTTTGATGTGAAATAAATAATGGGAGGAATGGGAAGGGGAGAGAATGAGAAGGAGAAGGGAGAAAGGAGAAACATACAAGTAGTATCAGGCGTCTTTGTCGAAAAAGTCAACGTCTGCATCCTTAAAATACTAGTAATCGTCGTGAAGAAACCGAGAGCGAACACGAGCACCACCGCCACCTTCTGCGTCTTGCGGAGGTGTGACATGAAGATCGGGTACATGGGCAGTGCCAGGATGAGGATGTCGGTGCTGATGCTGAAGCCGGCGTTGGCGTACCAGTTGACCGTGATGTCGACGCAGGTCCCAGGGATGGTCTTGTSCCAGGCGCGAGGGACGGGCGTGCATTGCCAGACGGAGGCGCCGAAGGTGGCGATCATGTAGGCGATGATGATGCCCATGAGCATGTAGCATGCTATGCGGAACCATCGCTGGACGAAGATGCGCAGGTAGAGGAGCAGGATGGAGGTTTTGGTTAGGTTGATGGTGATTTTGTAGAAGGCTTGGGCTACGTAGAACAGCTGGGCGTTTGCAGAACTGTGTTAGTGAGAGGGCTTTTGGTGTCAAACTGGAGAGTTCATACCTTCAAAGTCATGAGCTTATTCTCCTTGGAGAGGTTGCGGATATGCTGACCGAACCCATAGGCACATGAGGCTATCATGAGTGCTGATACCACAGTAGCGAAGACCTGTTGATTGTGTCAGACCAAACTAGCCCAACCCATCGATCTATTCTCCAGTCTAGAGAGAGCTAAGAACCACGAACCCATGATAGCAGAATTGTGTAGTCATCCCATCCCAAACCCTTCCATGACGCTTGCTTGAACCGGGCCCATATCCTCACACCGACCAGAAAGAAAGTAGCAATGAAGAGGACGATCGCTGGAGTTTCGATGGAGTGCGCCCTATTGTCGCCGGGCTTGTTCCCCGGGACCCTGATCATCTTCGGCCCGCCGTGCTTGACTCGTGGAGAGAGGCGGAGTGAGGTCTTAGGAAGATCGGCGTGTAAAATGGAGAACACCCATGATATTATTCCTGGTGAGAAGGCGATCAAGACTTTGAAAAGTCAAGACCAGCCAGATGTGGGTGGGTGGTCCATGGCGGTAAATACCTATCCTGATTCCTGATCCAGCATGGAAAAAGAAAGCAACTGTACCATAGTCAAAAAGCAGACTTTTTCACTTGTTCCTATATCTCCTACATTGTTGTTAAGAAGTCCAATGGCTGGTAGTGTGGTATCATGTGGTAGATAACTAGGTATGATGTGGCGTGGTTGATGCAGTGTGGGTAGTGCAAAGTTAAGCTGATGCGCATGTCTTTGAAGCTGCGAGACATTGTCCAGCCATGAAGGGTAGTAAAAGGGTGTGGGGGGAGAGGCTGACGGACTGTGACTGGCCGTCGGAGGTGTCTTCCTTGACAAACGCAACAAAGGTCTTGTCGTGGTCGCTTAGAAGGAAGAACTCGCTTAGAAGACAGGGCGTTCCCACAGTCACGGTGCTTCCCAGACGAGATTTGATGCGACTCTGGTGCAGCAAATGCCCTGCCTCCTGCGTCGCCGCACTGTCTATATTACCCGACAAGTAGGTGCGATGGCCGATCCGGTAGGCTAAACCGACAGAGAGCCGGGGTGGGACGGAACCTTTTGGGGTGGCTTGTCGGCGCGGCCCAAAAGCTTGTGTCATTGTGTGGTTTTGTGTCGATACCTTCACAATCGCATCATCACATGAAAAATGGAATGAAATGTTGGTAATGTACCTGCGCCGCCAATTCCACGATTATCGTGTTGGCTCCGGAACACGGGGGCCACTCGGGGATACCCACCCGCCTCACCCGGAGCCACCCACCCCAGCTGCAGACGGGAACGGGATATCGACATGTTAGGAAGGTGAAAAAGTACAAATCCCCCCCTCCTCCCTCCTTCTAAAATTGCTCTTCTGCTTCCAAGAAAGACAATTGCTGCAGACATGGTCAAAATGGGCTGTTTGAATGGTCGGATTAATTGCGCTTTCATGCCCCGGGAGTTGATGACATGTTACCTACCCATATAGTCCTTAGTCACCGTTATATCGAAGCCGTCCTATCTTGCCCCTGGCCATCTCGATGACCGCGGGTTATGGTATCTCAACCGAACGCCCACCCACTCTGCCACAGCCGAGGATTGGCATTCCCATTCCGTCTTTGCCAATACCCATCACCACCCTGCCCTAACATGTAATCTTCCGCAACTGACGCGGCTTGCATCATGAAGATTCTAGCTTTCCCGTCCGAGCCGTCGGTCGGTTGGTGGAACCCGCCATCCCCAAGACTTCTAATTACAATGTAACGTCTTGTAGCACAAATCTCGCGATCTTCCCCAAAAGACGTATCTCCTCCTTCTTTGCTCGGGCATACCGCTCCTTGGGTGTGGTGTGAAGAAAGGCCCGGAGCCGAATATCCGATTGCGACCTTATATACAGCTCGGATCCAATGTAGAGTGATGGTTCCCCAAGCCATAGGAGATCCTCAGCTGGCTCGGCTTACTATCACATCATAGCCGCTGCACCCACCATCACACAGACGAACGACCCAGACGCCGCAACCATCAATATGAAACTCCTTACCCTCCTTGTCGCCGGCGCTGCTCTGCCGCTCATCTCAGCCGCCCCCGCGTCGACGGCCATCGTCGAGGACACCTCAGCCCTCGCTGATGCCTCTGCCGATGACTCGGCGGCCGCCACCCTCGCCCTCAGCAGCAAAGACATCTACCCAGCCAAGTGTCCGCAGAACGTCAACGGCTTCAACTACACCTACCCCTCGACGCTATGGTTCTACAACCTGACCTCGACCGCCGTCAAGGGGGGCTCGCAGGAGGTTCTCGAGATGGCCTTCATGGACCTCCTCCCGCCCAACTACAACCCTCGTAGCGGCAAAGAACCGCAAACCGTCCTCCTCCTGCACGGCAAGAACTTTTGCGGTCCCACCYGGTACSCGGCCGCGACGCCCTTGCAAAAGGCCGGGTACCGCGTCATCCTGCCCGAGCAGCTGGGCTTCTGCAAGTCGACCAAGCCGACGCAGTACAGCTTTAACCTGACGTCCTTGGCGACCAACACGCGCAACCTGCTCAAGGCGCTGGGTGTCACCAAGCCGCCTATCGTCATCGGGCACTCCCTCGGCGGCATGCTCGCGTCTCGGTACGCGCTGACGTACCCGGAGTTTACCAAGTCGTTGATGCTGGTCAGTCCGATCGGCTTGGAGGACTGGAAGCAGCTGGGCGTGCCTGACCGCTCGTTTGAGCTGTTGACGGGGGATGAGGAGGCGACGACGTATGCTTCGCTGAAGGGATACGAGCAGGCGACGTACTACCCGGGCGCCGAGTGGACGGAGGACTTTGACAAGTGGGTGGTGATGCTGACCAAGGTGTATGAGGGCGACCAGAAGGAGAAGTTCTGGGCGGATCAGGCTCATGTGGTTGAGATGGTGCTGGGACAGCCGACCATCCATGACTACAACAAGATCAAGCCCAAGACGTTGTTGGTGGTTGGCGAGAAGGATAACACTGCTATTGGCAAGGTGTGGTCGCCCCCCGATGTGCAGGCGAAGCTCGGTCACTATGCTGTGTTGGGACGCCAGGCGCAGGCGGCTATTCCTGACGCTACCCTTGTGTCGTTCCCCTATCTTGGACATGCTCCTCAGATTCAGGAGCCCGAGATGTTCAACCGCCTGCTGTCGAGCTGGGTGAACAACGGCGGTCGCACCCTGGAGTCGCTCAAGCTGAATGCCACCATCATTAGGTAGAGCATGGAGTCCTGTAGGAGTAGGGTCAGTACCAGTCACGACCCCACAATGCATCACCCCCAACACTGCATCACTTGTAACATCATGATGGTACATCCGACAACATCGAAAACTAGCCACTTTTGCAGGGATTTCGACCGTGTAAAATGTTTATCTATTGATTCTCA